>JAAAWM010011354.1:12500-60000 GCA_036873465.1 Thinopyrum obtusiflorum | reverse complement strand
ACTTAGGTATCCCTGATGATGGATCCTAACCAGAACTCGGTAGTGTTTTATTGTGAGACTACTATGTGGTCATGCTTGTCTGGGACAGCGTGTTCACATGTGTGTAGTAGAACCAGCTCATGTTTTGGAGCTTACTACCGTAGTTCATTTCCCGAAAATCTCGCAACGTTATCTCATCGAATTGTGTTGCAAAATTTCCTTTTCAGACACGCGGATGTCTGAAATATCCTGTTACCAACCAGATCTGAATCTCAGACAGATATGATGGTTGGAACATTCCCAACATTTGCGTTTTTGCCCCCAGCTTGCACCGCCATTGTGCCAATTTCCCATGGGCTGCCCTTCTCAGTAATTGATGTTCAGGATCATCTTCAAAAGAGGTCCTACCATGGGTCCCATCCATTTCCGATGATAAGCAAAAATCACTCATTGCGTTGTCTTCAACAAGGTAGTCCACACCATCCATCCTAGTCCGAGTATGTCATTCTCTCGGACTCCTTAAAATGATCGTTTGTTATTTGCCTTAGGCTGGTATAAAGAGTTTCAATGATCTTTGAATCAAAAGTAATTCTTTTTGCCACTTCAAAGAATAATTCTACGAGTCGCCTTCCCTAAGGTGCCCCGATATGGAATCATAGCAATTCATATCCTTGCTACTCTGAAACCATGCACCATCTTACTTAAACATGGAATTGTTGCTTACCAAATTGAACCTCCGTCGTCTGTCTCCATCCATCCCGATGTGTGTTTGGACGTCTCAGCTCAAGAGGTGTTCTATGTCTCATTCCGTGAGTTGATCGTCGGTTGCTTGATCTTCGAGAAGATCGATTCTTCTAGAGTTTTCCCTTTCTTCTCGTTGTCATGTTGGACGGAGTTCTCAGAGCAAGATGTCGAGACGAAGATGATGATCGAATCAACGTTCTTATGAAGTGCAATGGATCATGAAGTTTGTGTTAGCTTTGCGTCCCCTCTGTCTTCTGACCTCACATCTTGAATCTCGGGACGAGATTCTTATTTAGTGGGGGTGAGTTGTCATAGCCCTAGCTTAGTCCTTGCCTGTCATTGCTTAACCTTCCATGCATCATGTTAAAATATCTGAAACTTGAAATGGGGACTGATAAACCCTAGCAGCAAATGAAATTCAACTAGACTCAAAATAAAATCTTTTTTAGTGAACCCAAAATGCCCTTTGAAAATGTTCATGGTTTATCATAAAGGTGAAAACCTCTGCCAAAAATGATGAACATATTTTTAGGTCATTTCTGGATTTTTGAATTAACACAAAAGTATTTGAATTGGAGCCATTTAAATGTGGAGCTCTGGGATAATTCAGTTAACCTCCAAAATAGTTTTTAGAATTTATTAAAGTGATTTAGTGTCTAAACTAAATCAAAACAGAGAAACAAAATAGGAAAAAAAACAGAAGCAAAATAAAGCAGAACAAAACATACATGTAGCTTACCTGTGCGGCCTGCTATTGTAGCTGGCCGGCCCAGCCCACCTGGCACTGCCAGTCATCGTCCACCTCGCGCCAGAAGGACGCGGGCGCATGCCCGACGCGCGCACACCACCTCCTGCTTCCACCGTGATGCCTCGGCCCTTCTAGCATCGCCACGCGACCCCCCTCGGTCCCCTGTCACTTTCCCCTCTCTCCCTGGACCTCCTCCCCTCCTCTATCACTCGGCCCCAAGCGCGACCGAGAACCGCCGTCGCCGCCGTTCGCCGTAGTCACAACCCCCCCCCCCCCCCCCCCCCCCCCCCCCCCCCCCCCCCCCCCCCCCCCCCCCCCCCCCCCCCCCCCCCCCCCCCCCCCCCCCCCCCCCCCCCCCCCCCCCCCCCCCCCCCCCCCCCCCCCCCCCCCCCCCCCCCCCCCCCCCCCCCCCCCCCCCCCCCCCCCCCCCCCCCCCCCCCCCCCCCCCCCCCCCCCCCCCCCCCCCCCCCCCCCCCCCCCCCCCCCCCCCCCCCCCCCCCCCCCCCCCCCCCCCCCCCCCCCCCCCCCCCCCCCCCCCCCCCCCCCCCCCCCCCCCCCCCCCCCCCCCCCCCCCCCCCCCCCCCCCCCCCCCCCCCCCCCCCCCCCCCCCCCCCCCCCCCCCCCCCCCCCCCCCCCCCCCCCCCCCCCCCCCCCCCCCCCCCCCCCCCCCCCCCCCCCCCCCCCCCCCCCCCCCCCCCCCCCCCCCCCCCCCCCCCCCCCCCCCCCCCCCCCCCCCCCCCCCCCCCCCCCCCCCCCCCCCCCCCCCCCCCCCCCCCCCCCCCCCCCCCCCCCCCCCCCCCCCCCCCCCCCCCCCCCCCCCCCCCCCCCCCCCCCCCCCCCCCCCCCCCCCCCCCCCCCCCCCCCCCCCCCCCCCCCCCCCCCCCCCCCCCCCCCCCCCCCCCCCCCCCCCCCCCCCCCCCCCCCCCCCCCCCCCCCCCCCCCCCCCCCCCCCCCCCCCCCCCCCCCCCCCCCCCCCCCCCCCCCCCCCCCCCCCCCCCCCCCCCCCCCCCCCCCCCCCCCCCCCCCCCCCCCCCCCCCCCCCCCCCCCCCCCCCCCCCCCCCCCCCCCCCCCCCCCCCCCCCCCCCCCCCCCCCCCCCCCCCCCCCCCCCCCCCCCCCCCCCCCCCCCCCCCCCCCCCCCCCCCCCCCCCCCCCCCCCCCCCCCCCCCCCCCCCCCCCCCCCCCCCCCCCCCCCCCCCCCCCCCCCCCCCCCCCCCCCCCCCCCCCCCCCCCCCCCCCCCCCCCCCCCCCCCCCCCCCCCCCCCCCCCCCCCCCCCCCCCCCCCCCCCCCCCCCCCCCCCCCCCCCCCCCCCCCCCCCCCCCCCCCCCCCCCCCCCCCCCCCCCCCCCCCCCCCCCCCCCCCCCCCCCCCCCCCCCCCCCCCCCCCCCCCCCCCCCCCCCCCCCCCCCCCCCCCCCCCCCCCCCCCCCCCCCCCCCCCCCCCCCCCCCCCCCCCCCCCCCCCCCCCCCCCCCCCCCCCCCCCCCCCCCCCCCCCCCCCCCCCCCCCCCCCCCCCCCCCCCCCCCCCCCCCCCCCCCCCCCCCCCCCCCCCCCCCCCCCCCCCCCCCCCCCCCCCCCCCCCCCCCCCCCCCCCCCCCCCCCCCCCCCCCCCCCCCCCCCCCCCCCCCCCCCCCCCCCCCCCCCCCCCCCCCCCCCCCCCCCCCCCCCCCCCCCCCCCCCCCCCCCCCCCCCCCCCCCCCCCCCCCCCCCCCCCCCCCCCCCCCCCCCCCCCCCCCCCCCCCCCCCCCCCCCCCCCCCCCCCCCCCCCCCCCCCCCCCCCCCCCCCCCCCCCCCCCCCCCCCCCCCCCCCCCCCCCCCCCCCCCCCCCCCCCCCCCCCCCCCCCCCCCCCCCCCCCCCCCCCCCCCCCCCCCCCCCCCCCCCCCCCCCCCCCCCCCCCCCCCCCCCCCCCCCCCCCCCCCCCCCCCCCCCCCCCCCCCCCCCCCCCCCCCCCCCCCCCCCCCCCCCCCCCCCCCCCCCCCCCCCCCCCCCCCCCCCCCCCCCCCCCCCCCCCCCCCCCCCCCCCCCCCCCCCCCCCCCCCCCCCCCCCCCCCCCCCCCCCCCCCCCCCCCCCCCCCCCCCCCCCCCCCCCCCCCCCCCCCCCCCCCCCCCCCCCCCCCCCCCCCCCCCCCCCCCCCCCCCCCCCCCCCCCCCCCCCCCCCCCCCCCCCCCCCCCCCCCCCCCCCCCCCCCCCCCCCCCCCCCCCCCCCCCCCCCCCCCCCTGTTTGAGCCAAGATGTGCCTACTAATTTATGCTTGCTTGTTATGCCTGCTATTGCTTAGAGTTGTGTCAGGTCCGATTCATTGGGGATGAATTGGAATGTGGTAATCTTGTCCTACTGTTGAGAGCTAAGTGTGTGAACACGATTTGGTAAAGGTAGCGATGAGAGGCCATGTAGGAGTACATGGTGGGTTGTCTTATTGAAACCGTCCTCAGGAACTGAGTTCTGTGTTTGTGATCCAAGACAGTTACTATGTCACACCCTGATTTTCATGCCACAACACATAAGCTAATAAATCATGATAAAGTGTGGTTTGACAAAAAAAACTTTTGCATTATTTGGCTTTTATTTGGAGTTGGTTTTCTCTCTGTGTTTTTCAACTGCTCTTTAAAGTCAACACAACTCCACCTTATATACTTCATCCCTTTGCTCCAAACTTGTGCCCAATGATCATGCCATGTGTATAGTGCAATATAGTATTTTCTTACAAAAATAATTTGGCCAAAAAGTATTTTCTAAAATTAGTTTTCCAAAACCCCCTGAATTGAGGTTTGCACTACATGTACTTGATTTGGGGTATGAAAAATATTTCAAAGAGTATATTTGACTCCCAATAGGTATAGGACTCCCATAAACCACAAAAATATAATTTTAAAAGTTATTTTCCTATTTTATTTAAAGGCTTTTTATTTAGGTCAGAAATGGTCTTTAATAGGTTAAAATTATTTAACTGTTTCAAAAATATTTGAAAAAATTTAGGGAGACTCAAAGGACATACATTGTCCATATATAAGAGTTTCAACACATGGTCATGTTCAAAATATTGGACAAATCCCTCAAAAACCCTTTCTAGATATTTCAAGCTTTTGAAATATTTACAAAGGAAATATTCCCTAAAAATTCCAAGAAAATTCTAGCAAGTCACATATGCATAATGTGATGATCTTGCAAAGTCTCACCTCAATCAATATAGTTTTGGTTCACAAAAGTGCCCCAAAACCATCTCTGTCCAGATCCAAGTTTGAACAACTCTACATTGCCAACTTTCTCCTTTTTACCTAAATTTTTGTGGACATGCTTACATCTCAAAATTATGACACTACACCAAGTGGTGCATCAAGGAGAATAGTTTTGCATGACTAGATCTTGAAAAACCCATTTCTGTTGATTTCTAGGGTTTACAAGAATTGCATTGTCAACTTTCCTCAAATGAGCTCAAACTTGGTGATCAGGCTCATTTTCTTATGCCATTTGATCCTGTTAAGTCTCATGCCAAATAGAATCCATTTGATAGCCCAAACCAACATCAAACACCTTATGCAAATTTTCCAAAAACATTACTTTGACCTCTTCCACTAATCTCCATGGGCTCAACTTTTTACCACAGTCCCTCCTAGTCCCCTCCTACCTCCAGTAACTCTCCCCTGGCCATTGCTCAATGATTGAGGGGTAAAATACACCCATTTATCTCCCTGGACAGCCCCTCTCTCCCTCTTCTTCTACCTCTCTCTTCTCCTACTGGCCACCCAGGGCATCCAAGGCCATAGCCCACTTCTTTACTTCCCCCTAGAGCTACCAGACACTTTTGGCCGCGCCCACATTGCATAGAAAATGGCCATGCCGGCCATTGAGGCGATCTGGAACGCGTTACAGTGCACTCCCGCACTGTAGCCGCCCTCTGTCCGACGACCCCGACCACCTCGGGCCTTCCCAGTGCGCCATACGATGCACCTCGACGTTGCAGCACGCTACACTGTCGGACCCCTCCTCTCTCTCCCTCTCCGGCTCTCCTCGCGTAGCGACGAGCACGAGCTCACCGGCGCACGAGCCCACGGTGGACCGCTGCTCGCGTATATAAGGCATCCCTGAGCCCTCCTCTCACCACCAATCGTCCTCTCCCACTCCAAATAGGCCCCCTGCACCCCCAGTTCATCTCCAGAAGCGCCTGAGCTCAAGATCGAGCTCGAGCTCCGCCGCCTCGGGTCGCCGTCGATCTCGGGGTACAGGCTCTCTCCACCTCTTCTATCTCTCGATCTAGAACCGCCACACCTCCCTGACCATTTCCCCTCTGTTTCCCCTCTCTATTGTAGCCGGAATCGACCGGGGCAAGCACCTCCCAAAGCTCTGCCACTGAATCCTCATCGCCGGCGAACCCCTGCACCCCGGCAACCAACTCCACCTCCACCCGAACGGTGACTCCGTCCTGAGCACGTCGGTGCCCTCAGATCGCCTCGCCGTCAACCATAGCAGCGCCGGTGAGCTCGCCGACCTCTCTGGCCCGAGGTTGACGACGACGGCCATGGGGCCCGTCCGTCAGCCTCACATCCTGACATGTGGGTCCCACACGTCAGGTTTAAAACACACGCGCGCGCGCACCGGTTCGCTGCGTCGGCTAGAGGTGTATTTTCGAAATACGCCTTCGATGTGGCAGCCTCGCGCGGGCTGGATTTCCCCTGGGCCTGCTGCACTGTGGCCGAATAGGCCCAGTTGCACAGTGCTACTTCTTCTTTTCTTTTTCTCAGAAACTTGCAAAAATTCCATTGGATTAAATAATAATCTAAATGCAATAATTCCAACTCCTATATTCTTCTAAAAATCCCACCTATTTAATGGTGTAACTTTCATAAATATCCATCATACTTTTCTGTACTGTTCAAATTTAAATTCAAATTTGAACAATAAAATCTCTATTTGAAAATCCACTACTCTGTCCCTCTAACTCCAAATCCAAAACAAATAATTTTACCCTTCTTAGTTTTCCTCCTAGTATTTTACAAAAATATGTTCACATTTTTCTGAGCACTTCGGTTTTTCTGTTTTACTATTGCCTTGTTTTTCTCGTTATTATTTTGCGACGATAGATTGCGTTGCTGACGAAGGAATTGGACCAGAAGACTTTGAAGACCCAGAAGACTTTGCTGAGCCAGGCAAGCACCCCTTTGACCATGTCTAAGAAACCTTTTTTGTGCATGTCATATGGCACTTTTATTGCTTGCATCGAAGTCATGATAATGTGGTGACCACTTGAGGTGGTTTGCCTCCGTTGCTTTTCTCGTTGACACTTGCATGATGCATTACCCTGCCTTTCTATGAGGGTTATGCGAGTGGGTGTAGTTAGGATGCTAAGTAGCTGCTACGCAAATGGGATGGGTATATGCATGGTGAAGGAAACCAAGTTGTTTTCAAAGACTTTTCAAAAAACCCGTCGGGTGCCACTAATGCCCGAGGGAGATGGTGAGCTAGGTTACCACTTGATAAAAAGTGGTGTACCGGAGCAAGTTGTGTGGGAGTGTTTTCGAAAACGGATTAGATATAAGATTTGTCGACTGCCCCAACCTTACATGCGCAACCACACTACCCTTATATGGAAAGGGCATTATTGATTACCTAGGTCGATACTAGCATGGTGCCCACATTACTAGTAATGGGGGTGACATGAGGTCACTCTCGGGACAAGGTCGTGCCAGGTAGGGCGGCCATGACTGTTTTTACAGGGCACCGGACACACCGTTGGTACCCCGTGCTTGTGGTATGTGATGAATATGGGAGCGAGGCTCCACAATTTTAAGATGTGAAATGTTGGGCAAGGGGGTTACCACCAATCGAGTGGACTCTATGTGAGTGTCGTCTAGGGAAAGATAGTGATCGGGTGCTTACCCCGGGTACTTGAGGTACCGCGGGTCATGGATGACACTGAAGTTCCCCGGATCTTGTGGGTAAAGTGTGCAACCTCTGCATAGTGTAAAACTATTCGAATAGCCGTGTCCACGGTCAAGGATAGTTGGGCGGTGCTGCTTAAACTATGTCCAGAGTTTTTACAAACCGCGCGTGTGTGTGTTGATGGAACTATTTGGGTTAAGTCAGATGACTTGACACAATGATCAAGTTGGATTGGTGTCCAACTCTGCTTATGTTGATATCTGTAACTTGTTCATATGGATATCTGTACTCTCATGATGCATACTTTACAGGTTGATAGATCATGTCATTGCACTCAAAACTAGCTTTCTGCAAACTACCTACTTAGTGATGTATCATTGCATTATTGTGCCTTGTTCCAATCATGGGTTGCTTGCGAGTACATTCAAAGTACTCATTGGCTTGCCACTGGTTATTTAATTGGCCAGGCATGGAAGAGCAGGAGTTTGAGGAAGAGTTCCTTGGTGATGAACGTGCGAACTAGGACGTTTCCCAGTCAGAATGCCTGTAGGTTAAGGCAAATGGCATTGGCTCTACTTATCGACGAAGATTTCCGCTGCTTAAGTTTATTTGGTATTCAGCCCTTGTGGCTTTATCTGTGTAAGACTTGACCATAATGGTCATAATTTGTGTAAGATGGTATGAATGGATGTAAGACTCTTGTTATTTAGCTTCTGTGTGTTCATTGAGCATTGATCTCTGGGATCACTATACACGTGCATTCGGTGATCACGACTTACGAGTCGGGGTCCCCACAGAGCTGGTATCAGAGCCATCCTGACTGTAGGAAGCCTTAGTTATCATGGTCGTTAGTTAGATGAGGACGGTTCCACAAACCATCTATACTTCTCTTCTTTTCTGAGATTTCCCAAACTTAAGGGGATATTTCCCTTATTCACCTCTCCTATTTAACTTTTGTAGATGGCCGTCGCCCCCTTGAGACTTCTTACGACAGGATTTCCATCACTCCTAAGAGATTGCCTCCAACAATGCAACTATCCCTTGCTGCCCATGTACACCCTGCACAAACTAGAAAATTATGTGTTCGAGAAGGAGTTCTACGCCAAGGTTTTTGTGCCTGCCAAGACCTCACCCGATGGGTGGTTCTTCATTGGACCACCCATGCCAACAAGAGACCTGGCCATTCAGCAAGTGGCATATGAAGCGCTCCTCCGTCTTCGAGACCTCCTTCCAGAAATGAAGGAAGAACACGCCACCCGCTACCTACCTGGCAAGAACGGATTTGGAGCCCCAACTCAAGTGATGATTTCCCCAGAAGATGGGGATCCAACTCTCAAGTACCAGATCCGTTTCATCAATGAAGGAGACTATCACCTTACTGAAGCATTCCTCAAGGCTTGCCAAGACCTCCCTTCACTTCTGCACCTCCACTACCTCAAGAAGAAGAAGGTGGTCGAGCGAGAACAGCAAATCATTGCCTTACAAGCCCACATTGCCAATCAGGAGCAACAAGTCGAGCAACTTCAGAAAGCCCACAACCAAACCCCACGCAGGAGGCATAGGAATGGATTTCCATATCCACCTCGTAGAGGGTCATCGTCAGGCCCCCGACGACAATACCCAAGACTGAATAACAACCTTTTTGCTTCCGTCACATGTCACGAGTGTGGTGAACTTGGGCATATTAACAGGATGTGTCCCAATAAGCAGCCGACTGTCGCATGCCCATTGGCACCCCAGGAGAACCTAGAAGCTGAAGAATGAGCGCCTTTTCTCCAAGTAATGAAGCAAGCACGACTACCGAATCCGAGGACCCCTAGGGTAGGATGAGTTGTGTACCCCCTATGCACAGTCGAGTCCATATGATGGTTCAAATGAAACCATGTTGAGTGTTGCTTGTTCTTATTTGTTTGTGTTTCGATATAAGTCGCACTTTTGCCCTAGGTAGCATGTATGCGACTATATCACCTATCTTATCTTAATGAATGTGTGTGGCCTTCACGGCACTTGTTTGCTTGCACTTGCACTATAAAACCCCCTTTAGGCATTCCCCTCCTCTATGCTACTTTTCCCTCTCATCTCTCTCCTCAACTGAAGGCCAACAAGACAAGATGCACCAAGGATTCTACTTCGGTGACCAACAAGCACTGAAGAACTTTTCTACAGCCTCCTCGACCAAGTGAAACCCCGTAGAGTTATGTTTAACCCTCCAGACTAGAAACCCATTCCTAGACCCTTCGAGACTTCACGAGATACCCCAGCTCGAGTCCTTAACCATGTGCTTAACCCACAGAATTGCAAGAGAACCAGTTAAGCCTTTGTAAACCTTGCACAGCACTGGGATCATTATGGAACTAGTGGACATAGTGAACGAGCACATTATCATCCTAATATAGCACAAGAACTGACAATGCCATAGGGAAGACCAGTTTGAGGATATAGGAATAGAGGACAAATGACTTGATGAGTTTATATCAATGACTTTGAGGAATTATATGAGACCATTTGGTGGATTATGAGGCTTTCGTGTTGGTAGATGAACTTGGAGGGATCATGATTATAGATTAGCATAGCTTTCATTACCCCTGAGTAAACTAAATTTAGTAGGACAATTATGATCGCAAGCTAGAATTCTTGGAGGAATAGGGATTTGTCTTAGCCAGGGGATATTGATAGGAGATATTTGATATTACGATAATGACTTGGGGGAAAGTGTAGAAATTCTCATTGGACATGAGATTTGGATTTAAATAGGTGATCCTAGTGGAGTATAGGTGGTGAGTAAGTCTACATGGTTCAGATTAAATTGGATTTAGACTGATGATCTCGATCATGATACCATGTTTCTCGGTGGACGATAAACTAGGTGATTGGATTAATTGTCGGAGTTGATTTAGGGTTCTATATAAGCTTGACCTTGGAGTTTACTTGACCATGATAATGGAAATTGGTGGACTGACTATATTAAGGTAGCCCTTTCAAGTATTTGGGGATTATAGGATATTATAAGATCATGTGGAACACCATAGACATTGGATTTGTAGAATTAATGAATTATGTAGTTAATGGGCTTTTGGAGTTGATTCGTAGGAAAGGAAACTAGATCTTGGAGTGGCATACGACGTGTTTCCTTAGGATAGAGATGCACTATCTTTGACCTTGGAAGAATAGGCTGAGCACTCGGATTGTGATGTTTAATTCAAGCTTAGCAGCTTGCATGCTCTACCCATGGATTTTTACATAGGGATAGCCATGCATATGAGTTTAGGGATAGTCGGCACGTATGATTTTGCTATACCTCCCCTTGGGAGTCATGAGGATATGAATAGCATGAGTGATGGTTGGAGTTGACCTATACAAGATGATGCTATAGGTGAGATGATGTGAATTGTTTGAAAGGCTAGATAGAACCCCCCCCCCCCCCCCCCCCCCCCCCCCCCCCCCCCCCCCCCCCCCCCCCCCCCCCCCCCCCCCCCCCCCCCCCCCCCCCCCCCCCCCCCCCCCCCCCCCCCCCCCCCCCCCCCCCCCCCCCCCCCCCCCCCCCCCCCCCCCCCCCCCCCCCCCCCCCCCCCCCCCCCCCCCCCCCCCCCCCCCCCCCCCCCCCCCCCCCCCCCCCCCCCCCCCCCCCCCCCCCCCCCCCCCCCCCCCCCCCCCCCCCCCCCCCCCCCCCCCCCCCCCCCCCCCCCCCCCCCCCCCCCCCCCCCCCCCCCCCCCCCCCCCCCCCCCCCCCCCCCCCCCCCCCCCCCCCCCCCCCCCCCCCCCCCCCCCCCCCCCCCCCCCCCCCCCCCCCCCCCCCCCCCCCCCCCCCCCCCCCCCCCCCCCCCCCCCCCCCCCCCCCCCCCCCCCCCCCCCCCCCCCCCCCCCCCCCCCCCCCCCCCCCCCCCCCCCCCCCCCCCCCCCCCCCCCCCCCCCCCCCCCCCCCCCCCCCCCCCCCCCCCCCCCCCCCCCCCCCCCCCCCCCCCCCCCCCCCCCCCCCCCCCCCCCCCCCCCCCCCCCCCCCCCCCCCCCCCCCCCCCCCCCCCCCCCCCCCCCCCCCCCCCCCCCCCCCCCCCCCCCCCCCCCCCCCCCCCCCCCCCCCCCCCCCCCCCCCCCCCCCCCCCCCCCCCCCCCCCCCACGCCTAGTTTGGGAATCTCGGGGACGAGATTCTTGTAAGGGGGGTAGGTCTGTCACACCCTGATTTTCATGCCACAACACTTAAGCTAATAAATCATGATAAGGTGTGGTTTGACAAAAAAACTTTTGCATTATTTGGCTTTTATTTGGAGTTGGTTTTCTCTCTGTGTTTTTCAAGTGCTCTTTAAAGTCAACACAACTCCACCCTATATACTTCATCCCTTTGCTCCAAACTTCTGCACAATGATCATGCCATGTGTATAGTGCAATATAGTATTTTCTTACAAAAATAATTTGGCCAAAAAGTATTTTCTAAAATTAGTTTTCCAAAACCCCTTGAATTGAGGTTTGCACTACAAGTACTTGATTTGGGGTATGAAAATATTTCAAAGAGTATATTTTACTCCCAATAGGTATAGGACTCCCATAAACCACAAAAATATAATTTTAAAAGTTATTTTCCTATTTTATTTAAAGGCTTTTTATTTAGGCCAGAAATGGCCTTTAATAGGTTAAAATTATTTAACTGTTTCAAAAATATTTGAGAAAATTTAGGGAGACTCAAAGGAGATACATTGTCCATATATAAGAGTTTCAACACATGGTCATGTTCAAAATATTGGACAAATCCCTCAAAAACCCTTTATGGATATTTCAAGCTTTTGAAATATTCCCTAAAAATTCCAAGAAAATTCTAGAAAGTCACATATGCATAATGTGATGATCTTGCAAAGTCTCACCTCAATCAAAATAGTTTTGGTTCACAAAAGTGCCCCAAAACCATCTCTGTCCAGATCCAAGTTTGAACAACTCTCCATTACCAACTTTCTCCTTTTTACCTAAATTTTTGTGGACATGCTTACATCTCAAAATTATGACACTACACCAAGTGGTGCATCAAGGAGAATAGTTTTGCATGACTAGATCTTGAAAAATCCATTTTTGTTGATTTCTAGGGTTTACAAGAATTGCATTGTCAACTTTCCTCAAATGAGATCAAACTTGGTGATCAGGCTCATTTTCTTATGCCATTTGATCCTGTTAAGTCTCATGCCAAATAGAATCCATTTGATAGCCCAAACCAACATGAAACACCTTCAGCAAATTTTCCAAAAACATTACTTTGACCTCTTCCACTAATCTCCATGGGCTCAACTTTTTACCACAGTCCCTCCTAGTCCCCTCCTACCTCCAGTAACTCTCCCCTGGCCATTGCTCAATGATTGAGGGGTAAAATACACCCATTTACCTCCCTGGACAGCCCCTCTCTCCCTCTTCTTCTACCTCTCTCTTCTCCTACTGGCCACCCAGGGCATCCAAGGCCATAGCCCACTTCTTTACTTCCCCCTAGAGCTACCAGACACTTTTGGCCGCGCCCACATTGCATAGAAAATGGCCATGCCAGCCATTGGGGCGCTCTAGAGCGCGCTACAGTGCGCTCCCGCATTGTAGCCGCCCTCTGCCCGACGACCCCGACCACCTCGGGCCTTCCCAGAGCGCCATACGATGCACCTCGACGTCCGCAGCATGCTACACTGTCGGACCCCTCCTCTCTCTCCCTCTTCGGGTCTCCTCTCCTCGCGTGCGGACAGAGCGCCGCCCGAGCGCGCCAGTCCCCGGCCGCGACGGGGACCCGCTCTGCCGCGTTCCCCGCTCCCTCTCTTCTTCCCCTAAGCGTAGTCCATCCCCACGAACGGCCTAGAGTCGGCGCAGCACCCTCCCGAGGCCCGTAGCGACGAGCATGAGCTCGCCGGCGCACGAGCCCACGGTGGACCGCCGCTCGCCTATATAAGGCATCCCCGAGCCCTCCTCTCACTACCAATCATCCTCTCCCACTCCAAATAGGCCCCCTGCACCCCCTGTTCATCTCCAGAAGTGCCCGAGCTCGAGATCGAGCTCGAGCTCCGCCGCCTCGGGTCGCCGTCGATCTCGGGGTATAGGCTCTCTCCGCCTCTTCTATCTCTCGATCTGGAACCGCCACACCTCCCTGACCATTTCCCCTCTGTTTCCCCTCTCTATTGCATCCGGAATCGACCGGGGCAAGCACCTCCCGAAGCTCTGCCGCCGGCTTCCTCGTCGCCGGCGAACCCTTGCACCCCGGCGACCAACTCCACCTCCACCCGAAAGGCGACTCCGTCCTGAGCACGTCAGTGCCCTCAGATCGCCTCGCCGTCGACCACAGTGGCACCGGTGAGCTCGCCGCCCTCTCTGGCCCGAGGTTGACGACGATGGCCGTGGGGCCCGTCCGTCAGCCTCACGTCCTGACGTGTGGGTCCCACACGTCAGGTTTAAAACACACACGCGCGCGCATCGGTTCGCTTCGTCGGCTGGAGGTGTATTTCCGAAATACGCCTTCGACGTGGCAGCCTCGCGCGGGCTAGATTCCCCCTGGGCCTGCTGCACTATGGCCGAATAGGCCTAGTTGCACAGTGCTACTTCTTCTTTTCTTTTTCTCAGAAACTTGCAAAAATTCCACGGGATTAAATAATAATCCAAATGCAATAATTCCAACTCCTATATTCTTCCAAAAATCCCACCTATTTAATGGTGTAACTTTCATAAATATCCATCAAACTTTTATGTACTGTTCAAATTTGAACAATAAAATATCTGTTTGAAAATCCACTACCCTGTCCCTCTAACTCCAAATCCAAAACTAATAATTTTACCCTTCTTAGTTTTCCTCCTAGTATATTACAAAAATAAGTTGACATTTTTCTGAGCACTTTGGTTTTTCTGTTTTACTATTGCCTTATTTTTCTCGTTATTATTTTGCGATGATAGATTGCGTTGCTGACGAAGGAATTGGACCAGAAGACTTTGCTGAGCCAGGCAAGCAGCCCTTTGACCATGTCTAAGAAACATTTTTTGTGCATGTCTGATATCTACTACGCAACCTTCTTCTTGTAGACGTTGTTGGGCCTCCAAGTGCAGAAGTTTGTAGGACAGTAGCAAATTTCCCTCAAGTGGATGACCTAAGGTTTATCAATCCATGGGAGGCGTAGGTTGAAGATGGTCTCTCTCAAACAACCCTGCAACCAAACAACAAAGAGTCTCTTGTGTCCCCAACACACCCAATACAATGATAAATTGTATAGGTGCACTAGTTCGGTGAAGAGATGATGATACAAGTGCAATATGGATGGTAGATATAGGTTTTTGTAATCTGAAAATATAAAAACAGCAAGGTAACTAATGATAAAAGTGAGCGTAAATGGTATTGCAATGCTAGGAACCCCCCCCCCCCCCCCCCCCCCCCCCCCCCCCCCCCCCCCCCCCCCCCCCCCCCCCCCCCCCCCCCCCCCCCCCCCCCCCCCCCCCCCCCCCCCCCCCCCCCCCCCCCCCCCCCCCCCCCCCCCCCCCCCCCCCCCCCCCCCCCCCCCCCCCCCCCCCCCCCCCCCCCCCCCCCCCCCCCCCCCCCCCCCCCCCCCCCCCCCCCCCCCCCCCCCCCCCCCCCCCCCCCCCCCCCCCCCCCCCCCCCCCCCCCCCCCCCCCCCCCCCCCCCCCCCCCCCCCCCCCCCCCCCCCCCCCCCCCCCCCCCCCCCCCCCCCCCCCCCCCCCCCCCCCCCCCCCCCCCCCCCCCCCCCCCCCCCCCCCCCCCCCCCCCCCCCCCCCCCCCCCCCCCCCCCCCCCCCCCCCCCCCCCCCCCCCCCCCCCCCCCCCCCCCCCCCCCCCCCCCCCCCCCCCCCCCCCCCCCCCCCCCCCCCCCCCCCCCCCCCCCCCCCCCCCCCCCCCCCCCCCCCCCCCCCCCCCCCCCCCCCCCCCCCCCCCCCCCCCCCCCCCCCCCCCCCCCCCCCCCCCCCCCCCCCCCCCCGAGAGCGCCGGGATGATGAAGATGGCCACCGGTGAGGGATCCCCCCTCCGGCAGGGTGCCGGAACGGGTCTAGATTGGTTTTCGGTGGCTACAGAGGCTTGCGGTGGTGGAACTCCCGATCTAGGTTATGTTCTGGGGGTTTATGTATATATAAGAGGTTTTGGCGTTGGGAACAAGTCAGGGGGGTCTCCGAGGCGGCCACGAGGTAGGGGGGCGCGCCCCCCACCCTCGTGGGTGCCTCGGGACTCCTCTGGCCCATCTCTGATGCTCCGTGGGCTTCTTCTGGTCCAGAAATAATCTCCGTCAATTTTTAGGTCAATTGGACTCTATTTGGTTTTCCTTTTCTGCGATACTCAAAAACAAGGAAAAAAACAAAAACTGGCACTGGCACTGGGCTCTAGGTTAATAGGTTAGTCCCAAAAATCATATAAAATAGCATATAAATGAATATAAAACATCCTAGATGGATAATATAATAGCATGGAACAATCAAAAGTTATAGATACATTGGAGACGTATCAATGTCATATGGCACTTTTATTGCTTGCATCGAAGTCATGATAATGTGGTGACCACTTGAGGTGGTTTGCCTCTGTTGCTTTTCTCGTTGACACTTGCATGATGGATGACCCTACCTTTCTATGAGGGTTATGCGAGTGGGTGTAGTTAGGATGCTAAGTAGCTGCTACGCAAATGGGATGGGTATATGCATGGTGAAGGAAACCAAGTTGTTTTCAAAGACTTTTCAAAAAAACTGTCGGGTGCCACTAATGCCCGAGGGAGATGGTGAGCTAGGTTACCACTTGATAAAAAAGTGGTGTACCAGAGCAAGTTGTGTGGGAGTGTTTTTGAAAACGGATTAGATTTAAGATTTGTCGACTCTCCCAACCTTACATGCGCAACCACTCTACCCTTATATGGGAAAGGGCATTATTGATTACCTAGGTCGATACTAGCATGGTGCCCACATTACTAGTGCCGAGGGTGACATGAGGTCACTCTCGAGACGAGGTCGTGCCAGGTAGGGCGGCCATGACTATTTTTACAGGGCACCGGACACAACGTTGGTACCCCGTGCTTGTGGTATGTGATGAATATGGGAGCGAGGCTCCGCAATTGTAAGATGTGAAATGTTGGGCAAGGGGGTTACTACCAATCGAGTGGACTCTATGTTAGTGTCGTCTAGGGAAAGATAGTGATCGGGTGCTTACCCCGGGTACTTGAGGTACCGCGGGTCGTGGATGACACGGAAGTTCCCCGGATCTTGTGGGTAAAGTGTGCAACCTCTGCAGAGTGCAAAACTATTCGAATAGCCGTGTCCACGGTCAAGGACAGTTGGGCGGTGCTGCTTAAACTATGTCCAGAGTTTTTACAAACCGCGCGTGTGTGTGTGTGTGTGTGTGTTGATGGAACTATTTGGGTTAAGTCAGATGACTTGACATGATGATCAAGTTGGATTGGTGTCCAACTCTGCTTATGTTGACATCTGTAACTTGTTCATACGGATATCTGTACTCTCTTGATGCATACTTTACAGGTTGATAGATCATGTCATTGCACTCAAAACTAGCTTTCTGCAAACTACCTACTTAGTGCTATATCATTGCATTATTGTGCCTTGTTCCAATCATGGGTTGCTTGCGAGTACATTCAAAGTACTCATTGGCTTGCCACTGGTTATTTAATTGGCCAGGCATGGAAGAGCAGGAGTTCGAGGAAGAGTTCCTTGGTGATGAACGTGCGAACTAGGACGTTTCTTAGTCAGAATGCCTGTAGGGTTAAGGCAGATGGCATGGGCTCTACTTATCGATGAAGATTTCCGATGCTTAAGTTTATTTGGTATTCAGCCCTTGTGGCTTTATCTGTGTAAGACTTGACCATAATGGTCATAATTTGTGTAAGACGGTATGTATGGATGTAAGACTCTTGTTATTCAGCTTCTATGTGTTAAGTGAGCATTGATCTCTGGGATCACTGTACACGTGCATTCGGTGATCACGACTTATGAGTCGGGGTCCCCACATACTACCACACATTGGGCTCCGGGCACTCCAAGCTCTCTCGACTTATTAACCCCCCTGTCCTCTGTCTAGCAGTTGGAAGTAGTTTCTGGTGTTTGTAGTATATTGGAGGCCATGCGCGGCGCTGACCCTAGGGGTGGGCTGTGATGCGGAAGGTACGTGGCATGGCATACCGGGACGCCCGTTTGGTGCCTCAGGAACCCTGCACACATCGTTCGGGGTTGTAGTGGAAACCTCGGCCGGACTCCCTACCGATGGAACCTGAATAGGCGATAAACCTCGACTAGAGACTTGTGTGGTTAGTCAGGTCATGGCCGACACCCTCGCTGGGCTTCCGCTTGAAGGTTGCGGAGTACATGTCGTGTAAACAGCGATAAGTGGTGAGAGCGTGTGCGAATAAGTACACCCATGTAGGGTTATATATGATCTATTCGAATAGCCACGTCCGCGGTAATGGACTACTGGGTTGCTTATGTAGTTTATAGACAAGTGAAAGTGGATACTCTAAAATGCGCAAGATAAGCATGAGTGCTATGGATGGCCTTCTCGTAGGGAGACGGGAGTGGATCCATAGTGGTGTATTGATATGGTGAATATGGGACTCGTGTGCGCCACCTCAAAAGAGTTACCAGCAGTCGTAGTAAAGGATAGCCACTGAATCAAAGCTGGCTTGCTACCATTAAACTCCACCACCCCCCTTTGTTGATACTGATGCATATGAGCTAGTTCTAATGTAAGTCTTGCTGGGTACATTTGTACTCAAGTTTGCTTATTTTATGTTTTTGCAGAGAGACTTCAGTCTCACTAGTAGTTCCGCGTGGACTTCGACGTTTAGCTTGTTACCTCAGCTACGATCTTGTACCCTTGGGAGGGTCTTGTAGATAGCCAGACTTCTCTGCCCTCTTTCATTTGTAGTTGTCTGTACTCACACATGTTAAGCTTTCATTGATTATATTCTCTGTATGTTGGGTCATGAGACCCCTGTTTGTAATAAATGCTATGTGGCTCTTCTGGGCCTTTATCTATATGAGTTGTTGAGTTATGTTGTGATACTATGTTGTACAGCACATACTTGCATGTTATGCATACGTGTAACATGTATTTCTATGTGCGTGATCCGACACCTAGTTGTTTATTCTTGGTAGCCTCTCTTATGGGGAAATGTCTCCTAGTGCTTCCACTGAGCCATGGTAGCTTGCTACTGCTCCGGAACACATGGGACGATCGGCATGTGTCCTTCTTTGCTCCTGTGTCTGTCCCTACGGGGAAATGTCATGCGGTGCTTACCGGAGTCCTGCTAGCTTGCTACAGCCCGGTTTCACTCGCTGCTGACCGGCATGTGCATTGATGGGTCATGTATGCCTGTCCCTGTAAGTTAGTGCCAGCTTGGGTTTACGACTAGTCATGTCGGCCCGGGTTCTCTGTCATATGGATGCTAGCGACACTATCATATACGTGAGCCAAAAGGAGCAAAGGGTCCCGGGCCAGGTAAGGTGGCACCCGTGGGGATACCGTGCGTGAGGCCGCAAAGTGATATGATGTGTTACATGCTAGATCGTGTGACTTAGGATCGGGATCCTGACAGAGAGTGACTTCACCACTAGCCCCATATATGACGAGTTACCCCAATTCCCATGTGAGGAGAGCCACCACCACCGCCACTTGAGTGACTCCACCATATGTGACATCGAGTGCACCTACCTTGAGGGAGTGAGTGAGCCACCACCACATGGAGAGAGTGAGGTAGTTGATAGGGCATGTGAGGCCATTTCGATTTCTAACAACTTAACCTCTACCTCTATTGTGTCTTCTCATTTGGTGCTAGGTCCCACGTATGATGAAGCACCGATCCACGATGACTTCATCCTTTCTTTGGATAAGACAATGGCCATGGTGGAATATGATGCACCCCCGTATGGTTCCATCACGATGATGACGTTGACCACGATTTTTTCCTTGCCACCTCACCTACACCCCATGAGTGGAATGAGAAAGGTAACATAGGTGAAGGTGATGCTCTTGTCCCACTAGTGGACATTCTTGATATTGATTGCTTGCATGATGTAGATCCTCCTATTAACAGGCTTCATGCTAGTGCCACTTCCTCATGTGATGATTTACCCATTTATGATGAGTTTGATGGTTGTCATGTGGAGTCTATTAGCTGTGATGCCATGTTGCATAGGATTACTTGTGATAATTCTCTCGGTCACATCATGTTTGACAATCCGCTTGACTTGTCATATGCTATGCATGAGATCACCCGTATGTCATATTTGCAATCTCATCGTAGTAACTATGTATATGTCATTAAAATAAACCCAATTTGCACATATGGCATAGATGACAAGCCCATGGTTATTGGCATTTGTTTTTCTTGTGATCATATTGATATTCTCCCTTTGCATCATTTCCATCATATGTCATGCCATGATCACCTAGCTTCAGACATGCATTGTTTGCTATGTTGTCAATTTTCTCCATGTTATGCTTCCAGTATTTCACTTGAGGAGACCCCCATAGTTTCCTCATACATATCACGAGATTTTGACCCATCCTATGAATTGCATGATTCACATGATTGTGTGCACCATATGCATCCCATGAATAAAAATCCTATTGTAGTGCCCACTTGCTATAATTTGTGTCCCAATCATGTTGAACACAATAACTATCATTGCATGATAGATGACATATTTCTCTATCGTGCCTCAAATTTCTTTGACCATTGATTATCTTGTGCTAACTCTCACGTGCACATACACATCATGATGGATGCAGTGTACATTTACCACTCACACACTTTGTTTCATTTGCCTATTTGTTGTGTAGGTACCAATGCTTCCTCGTCCACTTTGCAAGCGCATGAGTTGACAAAACGAGCTCTAGAGAGCAATGAAGACGTGCACCACCATGGAGTGATTACCCTCCAACCACCCTCATCGCGCAATGACTTCGTGCATTTCTTCTAAGGCCTCATGTGGTTATCGGTTATATATACCACTTCTCCCTTTATGCCCATTTTGCCATGTTCACTTTGCATGATATGCTTATTTCTATGCCTTTGCCATGCATTTGTGACCCATGCTTTGGATCTCACATGATACTTGATTCTGGTACTTGTATGTGTATTTGCATGCTTGGTGGAGATATTGCTTGTTATTGCCATGTTCCATTAGTGGATTCCTCTAGTATGTTGCATCTTCGCACTACTAGTTTGCATGCCTGCCATGATTGATATGCTTGCCTATGTTGCATCATCGATGATTAATACTTGCTTGTTTCATGCGGTTGATGGCATCAATTTCCATGCTTTTCACATGATTGCTATTGCATATTGTCGTATGTCTCCATATGTTGCCTCTTTCATGCTACATGATTTTGCCATGTATTGAGTGCAACAATGCTTTTAGTATCGCTGATGAGATCACCCCCATAGCTTTCTCCCATATATTTGGAGCTTGTACTATCTTTCATGTGAAGCATGCTTGTCTTCTTTGCACCATATGCCTAGTGCCATGAATATCGCCATTGTTGCATCATATTCTTCATGTAATTTTCCTACTAATGGTTATGTACAAGAGAAGAGAAATGTCATGATGGATGATGTGTTTATCTACCATGCACATACGTTCTTTGTTTTATTTTGTGCATGTGTAGGATTCTTCGACTTCGTGTCAACTTCCACTTCACGGGAGTTGACAACACGAGCTCTTGGGAGCGAGCCACTTTCGACCGACGCGCTTCTACACCACATTTTCTTATACTTCAGCACTGTGAAGGATGCACAAGGACATGCTTTTAAGGTGACATCCTTCTTGAGCATGCATATTGTGGAGCATACTTCATGTGTTGCTTGCACCATTTGCACGCATGTTAGAGATACTGTTTTCACTCATGATTACCACATTGCCATGGCTCATGATATTAATGCCTTGTGTGTTGCATCGAACATGCTTATACCACTATATTCCTATATGTTTGATTGCAACAATGTCATTTCTTCATGTATGCCATGGACCTATGATTGTCACATGCTTGACTTGATTGCCTCACACATGATGAATAATTGCTCTTTCAATGGTGTTGAGTGCTACAATATCTTCACTACATCATATGCACGTTATGCTTCGATTGTCTTGCACTTGCCCCATGTGTTTAGACATCTCATTATATTTGGTGTTGTGAATGATTCCTATGCCTACCATAGACCTTTTGTTGAGCACTTTGTGCATGCTTGTTATGACATGAAGGTATATGCGTGTTCATTTTACATACATAATAGCATCTTTACCTCACCTTTGCATGATTGCTTCCACGATGTCTTTACATGTGCTCAACTTATATGCTTACTTGCCATGCCACACTTCTTTGTCACACCTTATGATATGCATGATGACAACACTTGTTGGGTGAATCACCAATTGAATGCTTGGTTTTTCACTAACGCTAACCACATTTGATTTTCCATGTGTTTGTTGTCTTTGCTCCTTTTGAAGGAATCACTAGACGGTGCGACATTGGAGAGTGCCCATTTCGAGCTTCAAGATGATGAATGCTTGGTGGTCATCCACTTCTATACGGCAACGCCATCTCTTTCCCATGGTGATTTGGTATTTGATCCGAGGATAGATCTTTCCCAAGGGGAGGGGATGATGTGGAGCATCCTATGGACATCACCATGTCAAGAGTCTGTTTGGCAAGTGACACATGCCACATCTACTTCACATACATAAAGGTGAATCATCTCCTTTACATGTGTCCATTTGTATCCTTGGAGGATGGTATACTACTTGACCCCTCTCTCATGTGCATACATAGGTGTGAGCGGACCTACACATTCATCAAGGAGGAGTCCAAGCTCAAGAATGCATGTATGTCATCAGCGAGGAGAACACACGGAAAGAGTCCAACCGCAAGAAGGAAGCGGATGCACCCAGGTGACCTCGTGCGCACGGGCCTCCAGCACCCCGTGACCATGGTCCCTTGTGCTGAAGCACCTGGGAACCCCGTGCGCAAGGGCGTGTACCGTGCCTAGGGGACCCCCATGCGCAAGGGCCTCACTTACCCCGTGCGCATGCGATCTACAGGATTTAGCCGTGGAGATTCCTGTTTTGCCCTCCAACTCGTCCCTCACCTCCGTCCTCCTATATAACTCGTGCCTAGGCCATTTTTTAGGGTTAGCAAAGTATATTTGAGATCTTGAGAGCTTTGCTCCTATCTATCCTCTCCCATGGAGATCAATACTTCATAGGAGAAGATCCCTAGTGGATATCAACACCCCTACTAGGGAAGGATCTATCTAGATCAACAAGACCTCATCTCCTTCTTGGATTTGGGATGAACTCTACCATGTATCTTGTTTCCCTTTGATTGTTCATGTACCTTGTGGATCTTGTGTGTTTTTTAGTCTAGTGGATGTGTGATTGGACATGTTCTTGAGTGTTTCTTTTGTGATTTCCCCCCGTGTTCTTCGCGTTCTCCTTCGTAGCCACATCCAATTCGTGAACATCGGGACAAATTGGGGCGCATTGTCCTGTGCCCTACAACACCTTGTCACCAGCATAATCAGCATTGGAGAATCCAACTAGATCAAACTCTGAGCCCTTTGGATACAAAAATCCTAGCGTTGGGGTGTGAGCCAAATATCGAAGTATTCGCTTCACCATGAGGTCATGCGACTCCTTTGGTGCTGCTTGGAACCGGGCACACATGCAAACGCTCAGCATTATATCTGGCCTAGATGCACATAAGTACAATAAAGAACCAGTCATGGAGCGCTATACCTTTTGATCAAAATCTTTACCATTTTCGTCGGAGCTCAGGTGACCATTGGTTGGCATTGGCATCTTGTAGCCCTTGCAATGTTGTATTTCCAAAGTTCTTCAGACAATCCTTGCGATACTTTTCTTGAGATATGAAGATGCCATTGCTTTGTTGATGAATTTGAAGACCAAGAAAGAATTGCAGCTCCCCCGTCATGGACATCTGATATTGCTCTTGCATCATGTGACTGAACTCATCACTGTATCTTTTGTCTGTGCATCCTAAGATAATGTCATCCACATTGATTTGGCATACAAACAGTTCTCCTTCATATGTCTTCGTCAAGAGAGTGGGATCCAGAGAACCAGGTTTGAAGCCTATGCTCTTCAGGAATTCTTTGAGCGTGTCATACCAAGCAAGAGGCGCTTGTTTGAGATCATACAGTGGCTTGTTGTGCTTGTAGACCATGTCAGCATGCTTTCGATCTTCAAAACCAGGAGGTTGTTCAATATATACTTCTTCAATTTTGCCATTTAGGAAGGCACTCTTCACATCCATTTGATACAAGAGAATATCATTGTGATTTGCGTAAGCTAGCAGTATGCGAATGCCTTCAAGCCTAGACACAGGAGCAAACGTTTCATCGGAGTCAATTCCCTCTACTTGCATGTATCCTTGAGCCATGAGATGAGCTTTGTTCCTGACAGCTTGACCTTGTTCATCTTGTTTGTTGCGGTAGATCCATTTGGTGCCAATAATATTGTGCTTGCATGGATCAGGACATCTGACTAAATCCCACACATTATTGAGCTCGAATTTCTGAAGCTCTTCTTGCATAGCTTGAATCCATTCTGGTTCCATGAAAGTTTCGTCAACCTTTTTGGGTTCGGAGATAGAGACGAATGCAAAATGCCCACATAAGTTTGCTAATTGTGTAGCTCTGGATCGAGTGAGTTGACCAGGTGCATTATGTCATCAAGGATCTTCTCAATTTGAACTTCCTTGGCCACATAAGGATGAACAGGGGTCTTCAGGTTCAGCATTATCTTCACGCTAAACAGGAGTTGGAATCACAACTTCTTCTTCTTCTCCATGTTCCTCAGTGGATATGATTTCTCCTGTTCCCATAAGCTTTATAGATTCACTTGCGGGTACTTCATCTAGCACATTTGGCTGGTTCTCTCTTTGCAAGCCGTTAGTCTCATCGAGCCGCACATCTATAGTTTCAACTACTTTATAGTGAAAAAGGTTGAAGACCCTGTAGTGTGTGAATCCTGTCCATAGCCAAGCATAAAACCCTCATGTGCTTTCGGTGCAAATTTGGAAGTGTGATGTTGATCCCTTATCCAACACCTTGCGCTGAAGACTTTGAAATAGCTTACATTTGGCATCTTACCAGTGAGTAGTTCTTATGTGGAGCATCCTACAATCATCCCCATGTATAGTACGACTACTCCCCAAGCCCCAAGTGGACATACGATGAGACCTCAAGCATACGCCATGGAAACAAGGTGAACCCGCTCCTAAATGCTTCCCCTTTCCATTCATGCGAGACATGGTTGCTACCTAACACAAAGACACTACATGTGCTTAGGTACCAAGAAGACCCTCTCGGAGATGCTCGGAACGATGGACAAGTCCCCAAGTACATGGATGAAGGAGCACGACAAGAGGAACCGCTGAACGCCTACAGCGGCCGGACATCTAGCCCATGGCCCGAACATCCGGCGCCCGAAGACAGCCGCAATAGCAGCAGTCCAGCTGCTCGAAAGATATAGCGCCCGGACATCCGGCTTGACACAAGGCGTCAGACATCTGGACCCCCCCGGAAATCCGACCCGATACCTACAGAAGGTGGACCTAGGCCAGCCCGGTCATCCGACCGTGACCCCGGACATCTGGCTCGTCCCGAAGCCCCGGACATCCGGCACCTGCGCCTGCCTAACCAGGCCAGAGGCCCATGTACCCCCTTTCCTTCGCCCCCACTTGTACTAGCACTATATATAGACCACCTCCTCCCTCTTTCTAGGGTTAGCAAAAGATTAGCTCATTTGAGATAGAGCTTTGCTCATCCACTACCATACTCCCATGGAGTCCAAGTCCTCCATGTGAGAAGATCCCCTAGTGATGAAGACATCAATACCATTGTTACACCCACAACCCCTATTGTTATACATGCTAGACCCGCTCGCGCACGCTAATTGAATTATCAGGTACTTTCGTTTCTCGGTAACAATTCTAATGTTCATGAGAATATGACGATGTGTTGAGGACATCAATACCATTGTTACACCCACAGCCCCTGCTGCTATACATACTGGACAAATTACTAGAGCTCGCGCACGCCAATTAAATTACTAGGTACTTTTGTTTCTTCGTAACGATTCTAACATTCATGAGAATATGATGCTGTCTAAATTGGATACATTTGTTTTGCTTACAAATGAAGGGCCTAGCTTGGACAAGAAGGATGAACATTGGAGCAAGATCAAGCATGGAGATGATGGCATGTGCAACGGGAACATGAACGGAGTTTCAAGTGATGATTTCAGGACTTTGAAGCCACCATAATGAGGGCATCAAGGCTTGGACGAAATATACAAGATGCCACTTCATAAATTTCGTCCAAAGGATATAACAGGTGTTGCGTCACTCTATTATTGGGTCAGGCCCATGAAATTTTGAAATACTTCAGTATAGGCTGTTTTTAGAGTCCGTATGTGTGGGGACACGGAGTTAGGGTTGGTTTCGGACCCCTCCTCCAAGGGGTCACGAAATTCCGCCCTACTCCTCCATATATACAACCCTTAGGGCATCGTTTAGACTTTGGGTTTTGTTTAGATTAAAGTTCGCCATAGCTGCAACTTCGCGTACTTCGTTTGTGTTCAACGACCAAACAAAGACATCACAGAACCCCACTTTCATCAATAAAGTTTTCCTCTTATATTCGCAATATCCAGATTGCAATCTCAGTTTCTTGCTTGTTCTTTGTCTGCTCGCAAGAAATAGACCCTCTGAAGCGGAGCACCCCAAGGTCATCCCCATGGACCTACCTATGTCACCCCAAGTGCCTAGTGGACCCATGACAAGAGCTCACGCACGTGATATTCAATCCGAGGTGACATCTCTCCTACTTGAGCTTCCCTTACATGTAAACGAGACATGGTAGCTACCTCAATCAGAGATATTGTGTATGATCAGATACAGCGAGCATCCCGAGGATCCGAGGACTGAAGGAGGAGAAACTGCCAACATCAAGACTTGTGTAGAGCTTCTGCCAAGCCCGGAACTTCCGGTCCCAGCCCGAAACCTCCGGCCCCCGGACCTTCCAGCCATCCCGGAACCTCCGGCCCTCGCCACTCCAGACGATGCTCGGGCATGCCAACTCTCTGTCCAGGCCGGAACAAGCCCGGAACCTCGCCCCGAACTTCTGGACCCCAGAACCTCTGGCCTGCCCGAAACTTCCGGCCCCTAGAAACCAGACCAGCCCCGACTGTGTCAACTCTTGGCTTACCCCGGACCTTTGGCCAAAACCTGCCTGGAACTTCCGGATCCCGGACCTTCCGCCCCTTCCCGGAACATTCGACCTGCCTGCACGCAGTGACTCCGGGCCGAGGCCCATGTACCCCTTCGCCCCCCTAGACTATATATACTCCTTCCCCAACGTTCTAGGGTCAGCATTGTGATAGCTCATTTTGGAGATAGAGCTTTGCTCATCCACTTGTTACCTACTCCTTTGGACCTCCAAGGAGAAGATCCCCCAAGTTGATTCAAGACCCTGTCTAGGGAAGATCCCCTCGAGGATTCAAGGCCCCATCTCCTCACGGATTGGGAAGAACTAGCTACTATTTGTATCGTCCTTTGTTGCATTTGGATCGTGTATTTCTCTCTGCACATGTGTAATCGAATCTCGTTGATTTGAGTGTTTCCTCTCGTTTTCCCTCATGTGTGTTCATCGTGTTCTTCGGAAATTCCCCTCCAAATCATGAAAGATCGGCCATTAAGGTTCCACCCTACATCATCTTGGTATCATTAGCCACGTTGATCACATTTTTGGAGTCCCTACCCCTCTTTTCTAGCCTAATTTTGTTGATTTCGTCCTAAATTCGAAAATCCCCACCAAAAATAGCCCCAATTTTTTTTGTGATTTTTTGGTTTGGATGATGTTTCGTTGATTTTGATCCATGGATTCATTGTGTTTCAAGTGGATCTAGGCTCAATTATGTGCACCAACAACTTATGCTAAGCAAGATAAACAACTATGTGATAGCAAGATATATAAGATGAAACACTATGGCCATCACAAAGTAAAGTGGATAAGTAAAGGTCTCGGGTAAGAGATAAACGAGGAGCACGGAGATGATGATGTCCCGAAGTTCATATCCTTGCGGATGATAATCTTCGTTTGGAGCGGTATGGAGGTGCAATGCTCCCCAAAATGCCACTAGGGCCATTGTAATCTCCTCACGCCCTCTCACGATGCAAGATGTCGTGATTCTACTAAGGGACCCTTGAGGGCGGTCACCAAACCTGTACAAATGGCGAACCTTGGGGGCGGTCACCAAATCCGTACAATTGGCAACCCTTGGGGGCGGTCACCGAACCCGTACAAATTGCTCAAGGCAATCTCCACTACTTAATTGGATACCCCGATGCTTGCCTGGAGTTTTCCACCACAATGATTGAGCTCTGCGACACTGTTGGACGAGTTTCTGTGCAATGTTGCATAAAATAATATTTTTTTCTAATGAGTTTTTATGCAGGATATATATGCAAAGGCAAGGTACTAATAATGCAAAGACAAAATGCTATCACATGGCACATGCACGTACGTATTTGTACACACACATGGATGAAATCGTGGTGCAACTACTGCATGTGCGTGCACACACAAGCACTCCTACCCACATGCAATAATACTTGGCTTATGATATTATGTACATAGCTTATGCATACACGTTAAAAAAGAGGGTGTTGCATGCACGTGACAAGCTTTGCTTTGGACTTGGTATTTATACACTATGCGTACGTATTCGGGTGTCTCGGCCGGCCAGCAAGCGCGCATATACGTACCCGAATACCCGCCAGCTGAAGTGTAGGTGTACATGAAATATAGCATGTGTTGGCATCAGATGGAATGTACTTGGGCGTGAAGAAGAACAACAGAAAGCAAAGAAATATACAAACAGACTTGGGCGTGAAGAAGAATAGCAGAAGGAAAGAAATCCACGGCCGCGTCCCAGGTTGTCTAACTTGCCATCCATCGACACCCTGGGGTGGCTATATAAAGTCATCAGGAGGAGACGCAGCAAAAGGGGGATCTCAGGCAGCCGAGGCCAAGATAGATACAACGAACATATCAAGACCCAGGAAGCACCCTAGGGAGGACTTGAAGATGGTGGCCATTGTGCGCAGGTTGCAAGCAGCACGCACCTGAAGGCGGCAGGCGGTGCATGTACCTGAGGAGATCAAGACGCGCTATGCACCCAGGAGGACGCGCCCATGGCAGCGGGGTGTGCACCGAGAAGGACGCAGTGATGACTATGGAAATGGCGTCACAATAATCTTTCTTTTTCTATGTGTTGTCAGCTATTTTGCAGGAAGAACTCATGCACTCAGAAACAGAGATCGCATGCAGAAGAAGAGGTGTCTGTGGCGGCGGCGTCAAGGATGAGACGCGCCCGTGGCAGCGTCGAGCACGAGACGCGCTCATAACGCCGACGGGTCGCAGCGACGGCAGCACCATATCTCGCAGAGCCCTGGCGGTAGTGGCGAGGAGAAGAGGATACACCCATGGCGGCTGCACGTGTGACGAGGCAGCCGTGATGTATTGACAAGGAGGGCATGCTCCAAGTGGGAAACCGAGCATCCATGAGGGCACATGCACCACCTGCAACGGCGCCGCAATAAACTTTATTTTTCTATGTTTTATCATCTATTTTGCAGAATGGCCTCTGGACGACGCGCCCAGCAGAGGTGGCACGGATGATGCAACCCTCTTCTCGTACCAGGAGCAGTTGAGGCGGCGGACGACGCTCCAACGGAGGTGGCCACGGACGAAGCGACACTCTTCACATACCAGGTGCTGCTGAGGTGGTACACGATGTGCACGGCGGAGGTGGCCGCGGATGAAGCGGTGCTCTTCTCGTACCAAATGCAAATGCAATGGAGACGGTGGACGACGTTGCCGGACCCGGAGACTACATCGACATTGCCAGGCTTAACCCAGTGTCGGAGGATGGAGGCGCGGAGCTTGAGAGGACGACGCCCATCATCTTCTCCATCAAGCTGGCGCCATGGAGGACGAAGGCATGGAGCTCGCGAGGACGTCGTTCTGCAATGGATGGCAGCGTGGAGCTCGCCAAGACGACTCCCATCGCCAACATTATCAACCCCGTACCGCGGTGGATGGCGGCACGGAGCTCGCGAGGACGACGCCCATCATCAACATCATCAAGGCGGTGCCGTGGAGGGCGGAGCCGTGGACCATGTGAGTATGCCGCCACTATGCCGTGGTGGATGGTGACACGGAGCTTGTCAGGACGACACCCATCATCAAGACAATGCCATGGAGGACGGAGATGTGGAGCTCGCGAGGATGCCGCCGCTGTGCCGTGGAGGATGGCAACACGGAGACCACCAAGACGACGCCCATCATCAACATCATCAAGCCGGTGCCACATAGGACGGAGGCATGGAGCTAGCAGGACAACACCACGAAGTGTACCTCGTCAAGCTGGAGCCTGCAACCCAGAGCCCAAGAAGATGACACACGCCCGCGGTGCTTCCCGCAACACGGAGCCCGCGATACGAAGAAGATTGTGCTACGCGATGACACGTCTTCACCGACCCTTACCACGATTTCGTGATGTGTTTCCTTTGTCTTGGCGGACTACCGAATACGGCATCCAGCCGAGATGAGGTGCACCCTTCGTTGCACACAGGTCTCGTTGTCGTACGGGTGGCGTGCTCTTTGTCTTAGCAGACCACCGAATACGGCGTCTAGCTGAGACGAGGCATCAACCACGCCCCTCCATGATGCCATTTTTTTCTTCGACACCGCGATGTTTTGCTCTGGTCTTGGTGGACCACCGAATACGGCGTCCAGCCGAGATAAGGTGCACTCTTCGTTGCATACAAGTTTCGTCGTCGTACGGAAGGCGTGCTCCTTGTCTTAGCGGGCAACCGAATACGGCGTCTAGCTGAGACAAGGCATCAACCACGCCCCTCCATGACGCCACCTTTTCCACGGCCCTGTGAAGCGGTGCCCTTTGTCTTGACAGACCGCTGAATTCTCGGCGTCTAGCCGAGATGAGGCACCAACCACACCGGCCATGCCGATGTCATCGTGCGACGGTTTTACAATGACGCCGGTCACCTAAACAACTTACTCCCGCGAGGCATAGCCCTTGCATACCCCGAAGAGGCCGCTAGGTCGTCTAGAAGTCCGAGCCAAGCAGGACCCATGCAACTTCAACCCCAACTACCTCACCACTGCCAAGACCGACGAGGCCTGACGGCAAGGGCGAGAGTGGCTAGCACAAAGCCACGTTTTCTGCTGCGCGTGTACCGACGAGGACATGGGCTCTGCCGCTGCCCACACACCACTATCATCATGCATGGAGAACGCAAGGCGAAGATGACGAAGATGACCGCACGGCTTAATCGGAGGTTTCCCGTGGAGTAACTACGGGAGTAATTAACCGGGAGCCTTCCGAGGCCCCGGGAACCAGAGACCGCAATCGCTACAGTCAGGCAGGCTGCGCTAGTAGGCCACGAAGCGCACATGTAAAGGGATCTTGTATTTTTGTTTCTCCATTGAGAGACTAATAAAAAGTGCATGTCTCCCTATCTTTATTTGTGTACTTAGTACACTAGCACGCCCACCAAGTTTTATTTCCCCTGGCACGTAGAGTGATAATAATACAATAACCCACATTATTTTTATTATCTCTTGTGTCAAACAAATTGGCACGCCCAGTGGGACGGAGCCGTGGAGGACGACACCCATCACCAGCATCATCAACCCTGTACCACGGTGGATGGCGGCACGGAGCTCGCGAGGACGACGCCCATCATCAACATCATCAAGGCGGTGTCGTGGAGGACGGAGCCGTGGAGCCTGTGAGTATGCCGCCACCATGCCGCGGTGGACGGTGACACGGAGCTCGTCAGGACGACGCCCATCATCAAGCCAATGCCATGGAGGACGGAGATGTGGAGCTCGTGAGGATGCCGCCGCCGTGCCGTGGAGGATGGCAACACGGAGACCACCAAGACGACGCCCATCATCAACATCATCAAGCCGGTGCCGCGTAGGACGAAGGCATGGAGCTAGCGGGACAACACCACGAAGTCTGCCTCGTCAAGCTGGAGCCCACAACCCAGAGCCCATGAAGATGACACACGCCCCCGATGCTGCCCGCAACACGGAGCCCGTGATACGAAGAAGATTGCGCTACGCGATGACATGTCTTCACCGACCCTTACCACAATTTCGTGATGTGTTTCCTTTGTCTTGGCGGACCACCGAATACGGTGTCCAGCCGAGACAAGGTGCACCCTTGGTTGCACACAGGTCTCGTTGTCATACGGGTGGCGTGCTCTTTGTCTTAGCAGACCACCGAATACGACGTCTAGCTGAGACGAGGCATCAACCACGCCCCTCCATGATGCCATTTTTTTCTTCGACACCGCGATGTTTTGCCCTTGTCTTGGTGGACCACCGAATATGGCGTCCAGCCGAGACGAGGTGCACTCTTCATTGCATACAAGTCTCGTCCTCTTACGGATGGCGTACTCCTTGTCTTAGCGGGCCACCGAATACGGCGTCTAGCTGAGACGAGGCATCAACCACGCCCCTCCATGATGCCACCTTTTCCACGGCCCTGTGAGGCGGTGCCCTTTGTCTTGACGGACCGCTGAATTGTCAGCGTCTAGCCGAGACAAGGCGCCAACCACACCGGCCATGCCGATGTCAGCGTGCGACGGTTTTACAACGACGTCGGTCTCCTAAACAACTTACTCCCGCGAGGCATACCCCTTGCATACCCCGGCGAGGCCGCTAGGTCATCTAGAAGTCCGAGCCGAGCAGGACCCATGCAACTTCAACCCCAACTACATCACCGCCGCCAAGACCGACGAGGCCTGACGGCAAGGGCGAGCGTGGCTAGCACAAAGCCACGTTTTCAGCGGCGCGTGTACCGACGAGGCCATGGGCTCTGCCGCTGCCCACACACCACTATCATCATGCATGGAGAACGCAAGGCGAAGATGACGAAGATGACCGCACGGCTTAATCGGAGGTTTCCCGTGGAGTAACCGCGGGAGTAATTAACTGGGAGCCTTGCGATGCCCCGGGAACCAGAGACTGCAATCGCTACAGTCAAGCAGGCTGCGCTAGTAGGCCACGGAGCGCACATGTAATGGGATCTTGTATTTTTGTTTCTCCATTGAGAGATTAATAAAGTGCATGTTTCCCTATATTTATTTGTGTACTTAGTACACTGGCATGCCCGCAAAGTTTTATTTCCCCTGGCGCGTATTGGGATAATAATACAATAACCCACATTATTTTTATTATTTCTCGTGTCAAACTAATTGGCATGCCCGGTGGGACGTGGTTCTCCTCCCATCTTTGCTTCGCTGTGGTCATCGAAATCGTCGTCGCCAATCTCCCAATGTGATCAACATGCTGCAAGGATCTCCATCGGTGAGACCCCTTTCATGTAGGTGGACTCTCCCACGGTAGCAAATTGGAGCAATGATGATTAGTCCGGATTATTGCTGCCTATGGTCTTCATAGTGCTTGGCGAGAAGGTCTACATGCACCAATCTCAAGATCATGTGCAGTCGAAGAAGGCGCAAAGGCGAGGGGCCGCGAAGGTGAAGAAGGACCATCGCGAGCTAATGCTTGAGGCGCGTGCCATGTTGAAAGAGTCAGCAAGGGCGGATATCCAAGGAGACATGGAGGCGGCTCAATGCCTCCGCGCTAAGACTGCCAATGGGTTAGCAAGTACGGCCTGACGGGGCTCGGAGCCGCCAACACCAACACCATGGCGCACCGAGGTCAAGTTGCACGAAGGGGGAAGTATCGCAAGGCCCTATAGTCTCCATCGACATCACCAAGGTGCTTGTGTGCCTTGTCTCCACAACTCAGTGGTCGATGGAAGATCACTCCGCAACAACAATAGGTTCTCTATCCTGTCATGCGAGTCACGGGCACCAGGTGGCCAGGATTGAAGGCGTAGATATTCGCCAACTCCAGGAACACATGAACCATATCCAGAGGCGGCTCCATGATCAAGGAGCACCGAATAGTTCATTAATGTAGGCGGCTTCATCAACATGAGCGCCTCGATGATAGTCTTCACCAATTCGACACTTAGAGCGGGGGCATCCTAACATGCCCCTGCATTGTAAACGATGGTAAGACGTCAAGACGGTGGGAGGAACCCTCAACCCACTCAACAGTGGCGACCATAGGACCCTGTACGGCAAACACTTCCACCACGACATGCGTCCCGTCCTTGGTGGCGAGCTCGACCACAACTCCAAGTGATGGCATACAGGGCTGCATTATCCACTAGGCACCATGTGCCACCCCATCCTTTCCAGGTGAAGGGTCGTCAATGCAGCCACCAACTCGAGCTCGCTAGAGGTGACACGCCACTCATCCAAGGCAGGGGACCATCCACACCATCGCTGACATCAAGTGGCCCCAAGGCAAGGCGCTAACTACACCTTCGTCAACATGGAGTGCCCCCAAGGCGGGTGCCATCCACCTCTGTCGACATGGAGCTTGGGTAGGCAGGCCTCCTATTTCACCTCCGTCGACACGGATTTGGCTAAAGATGCGGCACCATCTACACCGCTGCCAACGAGGAGCTAGCTCGAAGGCGGAGCACCTTCTACACCATCGTCGACATGGAGCTTGCGTAAAGTCGAGTGTCGTGTACACGTCCTTAGATCTTTTCCGAGGCCGGCGTACTTTTTGCGTCGTGGTCGGCATGGAGCTCGCCTAACGGCAGGCATCTCCTACACCACCTCGAAGCTCATCCGAGGCGGGGCGCCGTCAACCACCCACAACATGGACCTCGCCCAAGGCGGGACACCTACACGACCGTTGACACACATCCCATCGATGTTGAGGCACCATCTACACCACCATCGACGTGGAGCTTGCCTGGAGCGGGGTTTGGTCGACACTACCGTCCACGCGGAGCTTGGCCCGGGCAAGGTTTGGTCTACACTACCGTTAATGCGGAGCACGCCCAAGGTGTCATGTAATCTACGCTGCTGAACTTGCCTAAGGTGGGGACGCTGCCTACACCGTCCCCGGCACAAGCTCACCCTAGGTGGGGTGTCATTTACACCGCCGCTGAGGCGGAGCACCGGCCATATCGTTGCTGATATGGAGATCGTCCGGGGCAGGTCGCCATCTACGCCATTGGAAATGGATCTTTCCTGAGGCGGGAACAATGTTTACCCCGTCTTTGTCATAGAGCTTGCCTAAAGGCGGGCGACATCTACACCAACACAGAGCTCGCCCAAGGCGGGCACGCCTTCTATGCCGCCGCTGAGGCGGAGCTCAATCTCTACGCTTTCGCTGACACGAAGCCCGTCCATGGGCGCCTTGCATGTTTTCATGCCAACCCTGTGTCGCCGCTTGTTGTGGCAACGACATCTCCCACATCTACCCCAACATTCACGCTGATGTGCATCATCAACATCATCTTAGCACCGGCGAGGCAAAGCTATACTCCATCGACATGTCTTTTTCCGATGAAGCAATCTATATCTTGCCAGACACCAACGAGGCAAAGGCAAGTCATCCAGTCCGACACCGACAAGGCAGACACCACCAGGCCTGGCACCGACGAGGCGAAGGCCGCCCACTTCATCATCGGACAATCGACAAGATGGAGGGATATGGCTAAGCCTGGCCGGAGCGATGGGCGTACCGGTCTCCCTTTCACTTCGTCAACACATCCCCACCATCTACACCAATCCAACGACGCGATCGAAGCCTGCAGCAAGACTCTCAGCAAGATACTCAAGAAGACAGTGACAAGGAACATGAGAGACTGTCATGGTCATCTCTTCGAGTATTTGTGGGCATACCGCGTCACGGTCCGTACCCCAACACAGGCGACTTCATTTTCTCTCGTTTACAGGAGTGAGGCGGTCCTACCACTGCAGGTCCAGCTATCCTCTTTGAGGGTGGCTATCCAAGATGAGGTCACCCAAGACAAATAGGTACAACTGCGGTTTCAGGAGCTTGACGCCCTTGAAGAGGGGCGACTTCATGCCCTACAGAACCTGGAGCTTTACCGCCAGAATATGGTGGGAGCTTACGACAAGCTCGTCAAGCAACGTGTCTTCCGAAAAGGCGAGTTGGTCCTTGTGCTCAGGTGGCCCATCGTCGTGACGCACAGGACAAAGGGCAAGTTCGAGCCAAAGTGGGAAGGACCATACGTCATCGAGCAAGTCTACGATGGGGGAGCATACCAGCTCGTCGATTCCCAGGGAGTCTGACCTATGCCCCCAGTCAACGGAAGGTTCCTAAAAATTATTTTTTTCTTAAATTTTGCTTCTTTTGTTGCCTTTTGGATTTTCAGTGGGGAAACTTTTCCATGGGCTATCTGATCCATGATGCATTCTCCTTTGCATTTCGTGGATATATCTAGTTTCCCCCAATTTTTATGGACTAAGTCCAACAAAAAATGGCTTTCCCCTATCACACCATGTTGTTGCTTGAAGTTTTGGCCACCCTAGGACTTGTTCGAGGGTGGCACAATGTGTCAAGTTGCAGGTGGAGCGGCTCCTACACCCACAATGCACGACACGTACCAGATGTATGCTTCCGGAGGCAGCGGAGATGGTTACCTGGGCACTTCTGAGTATTGAGATCCGCGCTCTTCATGTTTCCCGGCATGCCTCATGTTCACAGAGGCTCGCACTCCAGGGAAGACTATAGGAAAAGATCATGGAGGGCTGCTTGACCCAACACAAGTTGGTTTGGTGCATAGTCACATGGCAACCCTGGGGTGCGCCACCAGAAGCCCCAGATAAAGTGCTAGAGGATTTTTCCTAGTCCACAGAGGTGAATAGTTGTTTTCCAAGTTCTCAAGGTGGGTCCCAAAGAATCCCGAAAGAAGAGTTCTCAAGAAGTTTGAGCCGAATGTCAAAGCAAGTCCATGAACTTCGTGGCCAATCAATCATTCGCGTGAGCAACCAGAATAAAATTCCAAAATTCCAAGAAGCAAATTCAAGAAAAAAATCCCAACAATCTAAGAAGCAATCAAGTGGTCCCAAGCAATAAGGAACCCACTGGAAGGAAGGGGGGAGGTAGCTGTTCACCACCCCTCAATATGCACGAAGAAAAATCGCCAAGCCATTGTCCCAAAACCATTTGCCCTGAACCTACCATACCCAAGTCTCTAGGTTCATGGGGCGTGTACAGGGGGCATGTTGAGCTATGGGGGGCCCAGTATGATGATGGGCTAGAGTATGAATTTCTGTTGCCTCTCGGAAGCATCCTGAAACACGACGTCTGCATACACGTACACCAAAGCTTATTTAAGTTGTTGACTTGCAATTGTCAAGGTCTTTCGACGGTTCCCACTGACAAGTCCTTCGGTAGCCTTCTCGGATATCACGCCCAATAGCTGGTGTATAACGGGAAAGCCAACATTTTAAAAACCCACAAGCTTTATTTTCTTCTCTCCTGTTTTTGTTTGGTGTTTCTAGTTGTGCCCCTCCAATATCTTTGCAGCCATGGAGATCCCCTTCCTATCATCGTCGACGGCATTCTGACGACAAATCACTACATCCAACTACATCATGGGTGTTTGGGGGCAGCAATACCCATGCGTCCCTGACAACGCTGACGACACCCCGGCAACCAATCTTCTACACCGACATGCACGATAGCCACTCCAAGGTGACTTATGTGCACTCTTGAAGGTGGTGCCGATTTGTCTCCGTGGCCCCATCTCCAACAACAATGAAGCATGTGGGCAACGTCAACCCCTCAATCAATCGTAAGGCCGATGGCGTCCCGGCATACCATCAGAATTGGCACACCATGAGTGATGTGACGATTCAGTCAATAAAGGGGAGCTACCGACGGTCTACCTATGCCTCGCCTACATCAACACAAGGAGATCATGGGAGCAGTGCAACGCGCCAGTGCGGCCAGCGTGAATCTGTGAAACCCTCCAAACAAGCCGGTTGGCACCGTAGCAGTTAGACGGTCGCGGCGAGATTGGTAATTTTTTTTGTTTTGTTTTCAGGATAAGGCATGATGTTTCTCCATGCAATAAAGACAGGATAGGATTCTTTCGTTGGCTGGCATCGTGCCCATTATATGATCCAACGAGCTCCTTAAAAGAATGCAAGTGTGGATGGACGTACCTACACTAAGTCATGTTGTTTTCTCACCATCTTCGGAACGGTGCACACGAAGTCACGGTGATGTCAACTCTGAACCAGTTCTTCAGGCTGCACATGAATTATGCGCCAAAAAAAAAGTACTTCATCAAGTCAAGCTCGATTTGCTTCGCACTCAAGCTCGACTCGACGAGGGGGCATTTGTTGGACGAGTTTTTTGTGCAATGTTGCATAAAATAATTTTTTTCTAATGAGTTTTTTATGCAGGATATATATGCAAAGGCAAGGTACTAATAATGCAAAGACAAAATGCTATTGCATGGCACATGCACGTACGTACAGACACATGGATGAAATCGTGGTGCAACTATTGCATGTGCGTGCACACACAAGCACTCCTACCCACATGCAATAATACTTGGCTTATGATATTATGTACATAGCTTATGCATGCACGTTAAAAAAAGAGGGTGTTGCATGCACGTGACAAGCTTTGCTTTGGACTTGGTATTTATACACTATGCGTACGTATTCGGGTGTCTCAGCCGGCCGGCAAGCGCGCATATACGTACCCAAATACCCGCCAGCTGAAGTGTACGTGTACATCAAATATAGCATCTGTTGGCATCAGATAGAATATACTTGGGCGTGAAGAAGAACAACAGAAAGGAAAGAAATATACAAACAGACTTGGACGTGAAGAAGAATAGCAGAAGGAAAGAAATCCACGGCCGTGTCCCAGGTTGTCTAACTTGCCATCCATCGACACCCCGGGGTGGCTATATAAAGTCATCAGGAGGAGACGCAGCAAAAGGGGGATCTCAGGCAGCCGAGGCCAAGAGAGATACAACGCACATATCAAGACCCAGGAGGCACCCTCGGGAGGACTTGAAGATGGTGGCCGTTGTGCGCAGGTTGCAAGCAGCACGCGCCTGAAGGCAGCAGGCGGTGCCTGTACCTGAGGAGATCAAGACGCGCTGTGCACCCAGGAGGACGCGCCCATGGCAGTGGGGTGTGCACCGAGAAGGATGTAGTGACGACTATGGCGTCACAATAATCTTTCTTTTTCTATGTGTTGTCAGCTATTTTGTAGGAAGAACTCACGCACTCAGAAACAGAGATCGCACGCAGAAAAAGAGGTGTCTATGGCGGCGGTGTCGAGTATGAGATGCGCCCGTGGCAGCGTCGAGGACGAGACGCGCTCATAACGTTGGCGGGTCGCAGCGACGGCAGCACCATATCTCGCTGAGCCCTGGCGGCAGTGGCGAGGAGAAGAGGATGCACCCATGGCTGCAGCACGTGCGACGAGGCAGCCGTGATGTACTGACGAGGAGGGCATGCTCCAAGTGGGAAACCAAGCATCCATGAGGGCGCATGCACCACCCGCAACGGCGCCGCAATAAACTTTCTTTTTCTATGTTTTATCAGCTATTTTGCAGAATGGCCTCTGGACGACGCGCCCAGCAGAGGTGGCGCGGATGATGCAACCCTCTTCTCGTACCAGGAGCAGTTGAGGCAGCGGACGACGCTCCAACGAAGGTGGCTGTAGGTGTCAAAACCGGCGGATCTCGGGTAGGGGGTCCCGAACTGTGCGTCTAGGGTCGATGGTAACAGGAGACGGGGGACACGATGTTTACCCAGGTTCGGGCCCTCTTGATGGAGGTAATACCCTACTTCCTGCTTGATTGATCTTGATGAATATGAGGATTACAAGAGTCAATCTACCACGAGATCGTAATGGCTAAACCCTAGATGTCTAGCTTGTATGATTGTGATTGCCTCTACGAACTAAACCCTCCGGTTTATATAGACACCGGAGGGGCCTAGGGTTGTACAGAGTCGGTTTACAAAGGAAGGAATCTACATATCTGAACGCCAAGCTTGCCATCCACGCAAAGGAGAGTCCCATCCGGACACGGGAAAAAGTCTTCTGTCTTGTATCTTCATAGCCCATTAGTCCGGCCCATATTACATAGTCCGGACGCCCGAGGACCCCTTAATCCAGGACTCCCTCAGTAGCCCCCGAACCAGTCTTCAATGACGATGTGTCCGGCGCGCTGATTGTCTTCGGCATTGCAAGGCGGGTTCTTTCTCCGATTACTTCAAAATACCTTACCCGAAAAGCTGTACTCGGTTTGTGTTTTAATGTCACACCCTTTGGCTTCTGCGCCTCCATTGCTTCTGCTTCCACGTGTCGAGCGAATACGAGAGGTCAGGGTATTTTTGCACATAACACCCCGGCCATGTAAGAAAGGCATATATTTAAAGAGATTGGATCTCAGATCCCAGTCCACACCAAGTGGAAAATCCTTAGAGCTTGCCAGGAGAAACCATTCCAACATGGCTAGCGTTCCCAGTTCTTCCTCCCGCCCCCACGGCTCCGAAAAAGGCGATTGGGAGAGATGTTCCGTATCCCACGATCAGCTGGTTAAGCTTCAAACGCAGGGATTTCTTCCCCCCGTGGATCTAGTCCCTGTTCATGCAGGATTGACCTCCTTCAATGGCGAAGCCCAGGCGGAGAATTTCCCCAATCCAACCAGGGGGAACGAGTGTGCTTTGTTTCCTACTTGTTAAGAGGCGTCGGGTTTCCAATCCACCCCTTCCTCCGAGGACTCCTGGAGTATTACGGCCTCCAACTGCACAACCTCACGCCGGCCTCTATCCTGCACATCGCGGGTTTTGTTGCTCTTTGCGAGCTATTCCTGGGCTGTGAGGCCCATTTCGAGTTATGGAGGAAGCTATTCTGCCTCATCCCTCGTACCCAAAAGGGATCGATATTCGAGGTGGGCGGCGCCGAGGTATGGCGCATAGCCGGGACCGAATACCTGTCCGGCACGCCGAAGAAGACGTCCGAAGAGTGGCCTTCAGAGTGGTTTTACATCGAAGATGTCGTTCTCCCCGACCCAGTCCGACTGGGCCTCCCTGAATTTTCCAGTGCCCCGTTGAGGAAACGCCACAGCTGGCGTCCTCAGAGCCTCGAGGAGGAGGATAGCGCAGAAGTCCATCAGTTAATGAGCAAGATAAGGACACTCGCTCAGTCTGAATTATCAATAATTGAGGTAATGGCAACTTCCATAGTGCGGGGTGTTCAGCCACTCCAATTCAGAGGGCTCCCTATGTGGCACTACAATGGGGAAGATGACGCCTCATGCTACGGACGGAAAGGTCCGGACACCCCTGCCGCCCTGGCCACAATATTGGTCGATCTGTATAAAGGGGAGAAAGAGGAGTTCACTCACCTTAAGCGCCAAGAGGGATTCTCCATGTACAATCCCCCTAGCTGGGTGAGCTTTAATCCTACATCATTACTCGATCCCTTCCCCGAGTCATGTTTAATTGACATTTACTCGTTCATTTCTAACAGGAATGGTGGAAGGCTATCGCGGGGATCTATAGCCCCGCTCCATAGCCGGAGGACCATAATCGAGACCTCGATCCCGGATTTGAAGACGATCCGGACATATTTGTAGAACTCCAAGAGGGAGTCTTCTACCAGGCGAGCTATGATGGCACAGAAGTGGCCATCGTGGCCGATTTTCCTGGCCTCCTTCCTGCCTCACATGTAAGTAGCCAGGAGACATTTCCTCCCAAAAAGCTTCCTCATTATGCCTCACCCACCGCACTATCTCGTGCTCTGATGGGGAGGCACTCGGCGCGTCATGCCGCACCAGAGGTGTCTCATAAGAGAGCGGCGCCTACGCCGGGCGGGTCTTTGAAGAGAAAGGCAAAGGACAACGCGGCCGAGCCTTCGTCAAAGCGGTACGACTTTAAATATGCCCCCTGGCAGTCACATCAAATCGTGACATTGTCCATTGTGTTTTATCAGGAAGAGTGTTCGCCGGACTATGTCCGGGGATCCTGCCAGTCCCGCCTCCATCAGTCAGATTCCAGACCCTACCTCTAGGGCGGGGGCTGACACGGGAGCGACGCTGGATTGTCCTCCTTCAGAGGATTCGGATAATGTATCCGTCACGAACTCTGAAGTGGAGAGCGCCATGAACCATCGGCGCCGGAGGGCCGCGCTCCACGACCCCGTATTTGCTAAAGAGGCGTTCGACGCCTTCAGCTCGGCTGATGCGTACATCCGAGCTGCTCGGGATGGGCTTACAAGAGCCACTAGCCAGTATTTTAAAGATAAGCGGGTAAGTATGCATTGTACAGATCTGGTAATCATGTACCAGTAGCCCCCGAGACTTGAAACAGTTGAAACAACTGATTTAAGGATCATTGTATAATCAGGTACTCACAGAGAAGAACAACATGTTGTCTCATGAGCTGGAAAAGTGCCGGACTCAGCTAGCTGTTGCTACCGCCGAACTGAAGAAGTCCGAGAAGGCACCGCCTGGTAATGTTCCCCTCCATCCGGAAAAAGTATAATCATGTACCAGTAATGTTAATACTGTTGTGTTTCCGATGACAGGGTCAGCAGATCAACTGAAAGAGGAACTGAAAGTCGCACAGGCGGGTGAACAAGAGGCCAAAAGGCAACTGGCCGCAGGCGAACGTGTGCTGACACGGGTCAGGGATGAAAAGAACAAGCTACAGGATTCCAATACCCTGCTGGGCGAAGAACTAAAAGATGTGCGAGCCCATCTAGCTGACGCCGTCAAGGAGAATAGGAGGCTACGAGGCAGAATATTCAGTATGCTTACGAACTTACCTTCATGTAATTCAGCGAAGAAATGATCTAACAGATTTATGTCTGTAGGTATGCTGACTAGCCATCCCGAAGAGGAAATGTCCGGCTCTCAAGGCGACCTGCTGCAAGAGCTGTCCCAACTGCATGAGCGAGCTCGGCAAGCAATGCGGAGCGTTGCCAAGGCTTTATGGCCATCCGCCTCTCCTCCAGGAAGTATGGAGGAGCTTGTGAAGCTATTCCAAGGAGCTCGGCGGCGCTTCCACTTATGGAAGATATCGGCCTGCCGAGAAGGTGCGCGAGAGGCCTAGGCCATGGTAAAAACACGGTACACCAAGCTTGATCCGAATCATATGGCCCGGGTCAGACCTCGGGGGTCAGATGGAAAAGAAATTCCAGTTAGTCTGGTATATGACCAAGTAAAGATAGCCGCCAAATTTTCTCAACGGGATTGTAAGCTAGACAGCCTGTTAGACGGCATAGAGGAAGAAGTTTTTGAGTCCAAGTGACTATGTACTTCAATTGACAAATTTGTCCCTAGCCGGATTATAAAACAATTGTCATGGCAGAACTTTTCGCTTCGACCTCTGGACCCAAAGGTGCGGAGTGTTTCCGAATACCAGAGCGGCAATACAGATCGGGGTATGCGTGGAAACCAGGCGTAGGGGTCATAGTTGCTTGAACAGACAAGTTGTATCTAGCTAGCTATGTTATATTACATGTTGATTCTAAGAAACATCTTCCAGGGAGAATAGTTCCGTTAAGGGTTCCTTTCCCTGGGTGAGCATGCGTTAGTATGCATGTCCGAACTGTGATCGAAAAATCGTAGTATACGTAACATCTGGGGGTTCATAGTTGTCAGTGTCAAAACCGGCGGATCTCGGGTAGGGGGTCCCGAACTGTGCGTCTAAGGTCGATGGTAATAGGAGACAGGGGACACGATGTTTACCCAGGTTCGGGCCCTCTCTATGGAGGTAATACCCTACTTCCTGCTTGATTGATCTTGATGAATATGAGTATTACAAGAGTTGATCTACCACGAGATCGTAATGGCTAAAACCCTAGAAGTCTAGCCTGTATGATTATGATTGCCCCTACGAACTAAACCCTCCGGTTTATATAGACACCGGAGGGAACTAGGGTTGTACAAAGTTGGTTACAGAGAAAGGAATCTTCATATCCGAACGCCAAGCTTGCCATCCATGCCAAGGAGAGTCCCATCCGGACACGGGAGAGAATCTTCTGTCTTGTATCTTCTCGGTGCATCAGTCCGGCCCATGTCCAACAGGTCGGACGCCCGAGGACCCCTTAATCCAGGACTCCCTTAGTAGCCCCTGAACCAGGCTTCAATGATGAAGTGTCTGGCGTGCAGATTGTCTTCGGCATTGCAAGGCGGGTTCCTCCTCCGATTACTCCAAAGCATCCTTCGAACACCGAAACGTGTCCAGCTCTGCAAAACATGCACCACACACAACCGCAGAGGGTATAATATTTCTCGAGTCCAATCTGCTGACAACTTTTGTAGCGTGACATCACGTCCCTGCCCGGTCATTATTTTGAACCATTTTTTAGCCTCCCGCTCCATATTTCGAGATGCGGTTTTATTGGCACGTCTTGTCAAAGCAGAGATCGTGTCCCCTTATTGCGGGATTCTCATCAACGCCGGCGTAGGTAATCCAACCGTGCTGCCTACACGGCCCTTGCGGAATAGGCGAGTTTTAAGGCGAGTGGGGAGGCGCTTGATATTCGCTGCCTTTATAAGGAGATAAGGATTCACCCCTTTCACCCACGCCTTCTCTCTCTCTCTCTCTGCCCACCCATTCTCGAGCTCCAGCGCCCAAGTTCTCACCCTTTCCGCCTCAAGAAAGCACTCCAGTCATGTCCGGATCTGGAGCGCAAGGCAAGTGGATGGTTTCCTCTGTCAAGGAGAAGGACATCACCAAGCTCCGGGAGGCCGGATATTTGGCCAAGGAAGTCGCCCACCGGCTTCCGGCCAAGGGACAGATCGTCCCCACCCCGGAGCCCCATGAGAGGGTAGTGTTCATCCCCCACTTCGTCCGTGGGTTGGGATTTCCTCTCCACCCATTCGTCTACGGACTCATGTTCTACTACCCCCCCCCCCCCCCCCCCCCCCCCCCCCCCCCCCCCCCCCCCCCCCCCCCCCCCCCCCCCCCCCCCCCCCCCCCCCCCCCCCCCCCCCCCCCCCCCCCCCCCCCCCCCCCCCCCCCCCCCCCCCCCCCCCCCCCCCCCCCCCCCCCCCCCCCCCCCCCCCCCCCCCCCCCCCCCCCCCCCCCCCCCCCCCCCCCCCCCCCCCCCCCCCCCCCCCCCCCCCCCCCCCCCCCCCCCCCCCCCCCCCCCCCCCCCCCCCCCCCCCCCCCCCCCCCCCCCCCCCCCCCCCCCCCCCCCCCCCCCCCCCCCCCCCCCCCCCCCCCCCCCCCCCCCCCCCCCCCCCCCCCCCCCCCCCCCCCCCCCCCCCCCCCCCCCCCCCCCCCCCCCCCCCCCCCCCCCCCCCCCCCCCCCCCCCCCCCCCCCCCCCCCCCCCCCCCCCCCCCCCCCCCCCCCCCCCCCCCCCCCCCCCCCCCCCCCCCCCCCCCCCCCCCCCCCCCCCCCCCCCCCCCCCCCCCCCCCCCCCCCCCCCCCCCCCCCCCCCCCCCCCCCCCCCCCCCCCCCCCCCCCCCCCCCCCCCCCCCCCCCCCCCCCCCCCCCCCCCCCCCCCCCCCCCCCCCCCCCCCCCCCCCCCCCCCCCCCCCCCCCCCCCCCCCCCCCCCCCCCCCCCCCCCCCCCCCCCCCCCCCCCCCCCCCCCCCCCCCCCCCCCCCCCCCCCCCCCCCCCCCCCCCCCCCCCCCCCCCCCCCCCCCCCCCCCCCCCCCCCCCCCCCCCCCCCCCCCCCCCCCCCCCCCCCCCCCCCCCCCCCCCCCCCCCCCCCCCCCCCCCCCCCCCCCCCCCCCCCCCCCCCCCCCCCCCCCCCCCCCCCCCCCCCCCCCCCCCCCCCCCCCCCCCCCCCCCCCCCCCCCCCCCCCCCCCCCCCCCCCCCCCCCCCCCCCCCCCCCCCCCCCCCCCCCCCCCCCCCCCCCCCCCCCCCCCCCCCCCCCCCCCCCCCCCCCCCCCCCCCCCCCCCCCCCCCCCCCCCCCCCCCCCCCCCCCCCCCCCCCCCCCCCCCCCCCCCCCCCCCCCCCCCCCCCCCCCCCCCCCCCCCCCCCCCCCCCCCCCCCCCCCCCCCCCCCCCCCCCCCCCCCCCCCCCCCCCCCCCCCCCCCCCCCCCCCCCCCCCCCCCCCCCCCCCCCCCCCCCCCCCCCCCCCCCCCCCCCCCCCCCCCCCCCCCCCCCCCCCCCCCCCCCCCCCCCCCCCCCCCCCCCCCCCCCCCCCCCCCCCCCCCCCCCCCCCCCCCCCCCCCCCCCCCCCCCCCCCCCCCCCCCCCCCCCCCCCCCCCCCCCCCCCCCCCCCCCCCCCCCCCCCCCCCCCCCCCCCCCCCCCCCCCCCCCCCCCCCCCCCCCCCCCCCCCCCCCCCCCCCCCCCCCCCCCCCCCCCCCCCCCCCCCCCCCCCCCCCCCCCCCCCCCCCCCCCCCCCCCCCCCCCCCCCCCCCCCCCCCCCCCCCCCCCCCCCCCCCCCCCCCCCCCCCCCCCCCCCCCCCCCCCCCCCCCCCCCCCCCCCCCCCCCCCCCCCCCCCCCCCCCCCCCCCCCCCCCCCCCCCCCCCCCCCCCCCCCCCCCCCCCCCCCCCCCCCCCCCCCCCCCCCCCCCCCCCCCCCCCCCCCCCCCCCCCCCCCCCCCCCCCCCCCCCCCCCCCCCCCCCCCCCCCCCCCCCCCCCCCCCCCCCCCCCCCCCCCCCCCCCCCCCCCCCCCCCCCCCCCCCCCCCCCCCCCCCCCCCCCCCCCCCCCCCCCCCCCCCCCCCCCCCCCCCCCCCCCCCCCCCCCCCCCCCCCCCCCCCCCCCCCCCCCCCCCCCCCCCCCCCCCCCCCCCCCCCCCCCCCCCCCCCCCCCCCCCCCCCCCCCCCCCCCCCCCCCCCCCCCCCCCCCCCCCCCCCCCCCCCCCCCCCCCCCCCCCCCCCCCCCCCCCCCCCCCCCCCCCCCCCCCCCCCCCCCCCCCCCCCCCCCCCCCCCCCCCCCCCCCCCCCCCCCCCCCCCCCCCCCCCCCCCCCCCCCCCCCCCCCCCCCCCCCCCCCCCCCCCCCCCCCCCCCCCCCCCCCCCCCCCCCCCCCCCCCCCCCCCCCCCCCCCCCCCCCCCCCCCCCCCCCCCCCCCCCCCCCCCCCCCCCCCCCCCCCCCCCCCCCCCCCCCCCCCCCCCCCCCCCCCCCCCCCCCCCCCCCCCCCCCCCCCCCCCCCCCCCCCCCCCCCCCCCCCCCCCCCCCCCCCCCCCCCCCCCCCCCCCCCCCCCCCCCCCCCCCCCCCCCCCCCCCCCCCCCCCCCCCCCCCCCCCCCCCCCCCACGCCCGAGCGGTATTGTGATGATGTCCTGGAGGGATCCTGCATTATAGCGGGGCAATGTGCTAAGGACATTATTTTTGAATGAATATATTCATGTTATCCTGTCCTGTATGGTGAAACAAAGTTGATATGTAATATAATGCTTGTTATTTTGCCTCCTGTGCGACCGTTTTGTTAAATCTGAGAGTTGGCCAGTCGTCGGCTTCAGCCCCCACGTAGGTAGTACGGGGGTGTTCGGGATGGAATCTAAACACTCTTGATCCAAAAGTTTGGTCCTTGAAGGAGGTATTTAGCGCAACGAACTAGGCAATCGGACTATGTGGCTTTATCACCCTCACTTAGCCATAGGAGTTTGACAATAGAAATGTAGGTGCAGCCCCTAGCTGGTATTTAATCCAGACTAGGGTGCTGTAAACACCTGATTGGATGAAGGCCGATCCGTCGCGTAAGGCGGAAAAAATCGCAAAAGATTTTGAACCTCCGAATAGCTGACCAGCTCTTGCCACATCATGACAGTTAGTTTTCGGCTTTCTCTACTGAGGTGTTTGCTCAGATAAACCAGAAACACAATCGCAGTAGTTCTCCCTTTACTACCCTAGCCGATAGAGCGGAACGTAAGGTAGTAAGCACAGGAGCCGGGCAACCCAACTATTGACCAAAGACATGATTCGGAGCCAATGCATATAATGCTAAAATTCGGGGTGCCGAACTGTACTGTAAAAGTGTTCGGACTTTGTTGCCATAGTATGGAGCGCAGTGAAGCCCCTGGCCAATTTAAAGCGTACCAAGGTGTACGGGTGCAATCGATAAGAATAGCGAAAAAATGAAGTAGTAAGCTAATGCCACGTAAGTAGGGCCGCAAACTGTTTTCATTATAATTTGATTAATACGTCAAAGCGTATTTGTACAAATAGTGCGCTAAGTAACTGGGCTATTTAACATGCCGAGATCAAGGGGGGAGCTTGCGTGTGGGTCCTGAAAACA
>JAAAWM010011354.1:0-10000 GCA_036873465.1 Thinopyrum obtusiflorum | reverse complement strand
TGAGTTTTAGTGGGAGGTATTTGATGGCGTGAAGATCATCACCGCGGGCCATATGAATATGGAGAAGGAAATCTTCGATCCATACCGCGGGGTCTGTTGTCCCATCATATGATTCGATGTTCACGGGTTTAAACCCTTTTGGGAATTCATGCTCCATTACTTCATCAGTGAAGCAAAGGGGGTGTGCGACGCCTCTATATTGGGCCATTTCGTGACGTAGCTCGGATGGAGTCCGTCTGCAGTTTTCGGCTCGGGCGTGATTATGCTTGTCACGTCCGGCTAGGTAGCCGTCGTCGCGTGTCGGGGCACGCCCCCGCGATCCGTAGATCAATCTGATCTGTCCTGCTCTACTGTCCAGGTCCTGCCGCAGGTCATATGTATATCCCCGAGCTGTTTTATCTCTGCCTTTACGGCGAGGTAGTACGAGGTGGTGTTCGGCTTGAGTTGCCGCTTTGTTCCGGCCACATAGTGGTCGGTCAGCCGCATTACGCGCTGATGGTACGGGCTCCAGCGCCTCGTCATCAAATTGAGGTAGCAATTTGCGCTTCGGGTAACTTTTGGTTGGGCGCTCGATGCCATATTCCTCGGCTGCCAGGACATTAGTCCATCTATCGTTGAGCAGATCTTGATCAGCTTGAAGCTGCTGCTGCTTCTTTTTCAGGCTCCTTGCAGTGGCTATTAGCCAATGCTTAAAGCGCTCCTGCTCGAGAGGTTCCTCAGGCACGATGAAATCCTCGTTGCCGAGGCTCACATCATCCTCGGAGAGTGGAAGATAATTAGTGTCCTCCGAGTCTTCGTTTACGGCCTGTTCATCAGGGCTAACTTGCCCATCTTCCCGATCATCCTGTTCGGAAGTTGGCTCGACGGGGTCTTCTCTGTCTTCGGCATCATCCGGAGTGTTGTTGTCTCCTGTGCCGGTATTGCTGTCTTTTCCACGGCGTGATTTAGAGCGGCGCCGCTGATGTCGGCGCTTTGGCTGTATCTCAGGAGGTTTATCCTCAACTGGATCTTCCTTGTCATCGCCGCTATTCTCTTTGGGTGTATCCACCATGTACACGTCATACGAAGAGGTGCCCGTCCAGCGTCCGGTAAACAGCGGGTTTTGGGCCTCCTCCTCTCCAGCATCTTCGTCCATACCATCGATGTCTTTGGAGCCATAATCGAGCATGTCGGTCAAGTCTTCGACAGTGGCTATAAAGTGGGTGGTGGGTGGGACGTAAAATTCCCTGTTCTCAGCCCCTAGTCCGGGCTGGGCATAGTTCGGACGTTGCTCCTCTGTAATGACAAGGGATCTCATTAAGTCCAGGGCCTCGCTTAAAGGCGAGGTTTGGCCCGAGAGTAGAGAGCCCGTGGAGTACGGCGAGAGGGAGACTCCTTGGCCGAGCTCACACGATGCTAACTCCGAGGATTCAGAGCCAGTGTTCGGAGAAGGGTTCGGCTTCATGATGGTTACCAGCGACACTTCTTCCCCCGGCTCACCCACAATGGCCTAGTGGCCGCGAACAGTCCGGTGAGCTCAGGGAGCCCGTCTTCGGGCCTGGCGATACGCTCCGAATCTAAGGCCAGAGCGGAGGTTGGGGGCACGAATCCTTGGAAGATCAAGTCTCCTCGGATATCAGCGACATAGTCCAGATTTCCAAAACTAATCTGGTGACCTGGGGCGTAGTTGTCGATCTGCTCTAGATGGCCAAGCGAGTTGGCCCGCAGTGCGAAGCCGCCGAACACAAAGATCTGGCCGGGGAGGAAAACCTCCCACAGGGCAGCATTGTTGTAGATGATTGATGGAGCCATCGAACCTTCTGGTGACGACGCAACGGAACTCTCAATGAAAGCACCAATGTCGGTGTCAAAACCGGCGGATCTCGGGTAGGGGGTCCCGAACTGTGCGTCTAAGGTCGATGGTAACAGGAGACAGGGGACATGATGTTTACCCAGGTTCGGGCCCTCTCTATGGAGGTAATACCCTACTTCCTGCTTGATTGATCTTGATGAATATGAGTATTACAAGAGTTGATCTACCACGAGATCATAATGGCTAAAACCCTAGAGGTCTAGCCTGTATGATTATGATTGCCCCTACGGACTAAACCCTCCGGTTTATATAGACACCGGAGGGAACTAGGGTTGTACAAAGTCGGTTACAGAGAAAGGAATCTTCATATCCGAATGCCAAGCTTGCCATCCACGCCAAGGAGAGTCCCATCCGGACACGGGAGAGAATCTTCTGTCTTGTATCTTCTCGGCCCATCAGTCCGGCCCATGTCCAACAGGTCGGACGCCCGAGGACCCCTTAATCCAGGACTTCCTCAATAGTGTAATTGGGGTATAATGTCTTTCATCCGCCGACCGAATATTCTCTTAAGAACGCTAGCTTTCGGCTTCACCCAGTCTGAGGTACAAGTCCGGATGACCCGGCTATAACAATCGCAGAGGTGCTCCCTTTATGCCCTAGCCGAACAAACGGGAACGTAGGGCATAAGCACAGGAGCCAGGCAACCCAGCTTGGCCAAAACTTAAGTCATAACGGTGCATATAATGGCGAAGAAAAGGTACATATGAGGAAAGGACACATATGTGTGGAGCTTGATGCTCGGAAAATAGTAATAATAAGTTTCTGTAAAATAAGCCCCCAGGCATTATGGGCGTATACATTTAAGGATGTGTACGTCATAGGTGCGTGGTTTAGCCGCACAAGAGCTTAAAGCTAGAGAAAAAAAGTTAAAGAGAGGAGAAAAAAGGAGACAAAGGGAGAAGAAAACGAACAAAGAGTCCGGCTCTAGGCGTAGAATCTTCAGAGTCTGGCGGCGTTCCACGGGTTCGGCTCTAAGCGATTGTCCGATGCATCACGCAGGCGGTACGCTCCTCCAGTGAGAACTTCATCTATGATGAAGGGACCCTCCCACTTGGGCTTGAGTTTGTCCTTTTTGTTTTCTGGCAAGGGTAGAACGTGTTCACCAACATTATAAGTCTTGGCCCGCACCTCTCTGCTTTGATATCTGCGAGCCTGTTGTTGATAGAATGCAGAACGGGCTTTTGCAATGTCGCGCTCCTCCTCCAAGGCATCTAGACTGTCCTGCCGATCCAACTCGGCTTCTCTCTCTTCATACATGCGCACTCGACGTGAGTCATGAATGATGTCGCAGGGCAAAACGGCCTCTGCGCCGTACACCATAAAGAATGGTGTGTATCCGGTAGTGCGATTAGGCGTGGTCCGCAGCCCCCAGAGTACGGAGTCGAGCTCCTCAACCCAGTGCTTGTCTGATTCTTTCAAAGACCGCACTAGTCTAGGTTTAATGCCGCTCATGATAAGACCGTTAGCTCGTTTGACTTGACCGTTTGTTTGTGGGCGATAAACGGAGGCGTAATCGAGCTTAATGCCCAGGTTAGCACACCAGGTTTTCACTTCATCGGCTGTAAAATTGGAGCCGTTATTGGTGATGACGCTATGTGGGACACCATAATGATGCATGACACCAGATATAAAGTCTATCACTGGTCCGGCTTCGGCCGTTGTAACTGGTTTGGCCTCTATCCACTTGGTGAATTTATCTACCATGACCAGCAGATATTTTTTCTTATGGCTTCCTCCTTTAAGGGGTCCGACCATATCAAGCCCCCAGACCACAAAAGGCCAAGTAATGGGGATTGTTTGTAGAGCGGTGGGCGGCATATGGCTTTGATTGGGGAAAAGCTGGCATCCGACACAAAGTTGGACAAGGTCCTGTGCATCTGCTCGGGCCATCGGCCAAAAGAAACCTGTACGGAAGGCTTTGCTTACAAGGGCCCGAGCCGCGACGTGGTGACCGCCGAGACCAGCATGGATTTTGGCTAGGAGCTGACGTCCCTCTTCTTCGGAGATACACCTTTGAAGGACTCCAGTAGCACTTTTCTTGTAGAGCTCTCCGTCATGGACCTTGTAGGCTTTCGAGCGCCGAACAATGCAGCGAGCCTCATTCTGGTCCTCAGGGAGCTCTCGCCTATTAAGGTAGGCCAAGAAGGGTTCGGTCCATGGGGCAATTACTGCCATTATTAGATGGGCCGATGATGTTATCTCGGTGGCTGAGCCCCCGATGATATCGGTATTGTGTTCGGAATCTGGGGGTGTAATCGGGTCCGGACTGGTGTTGCTGCTCTCACCCTGCCATACCATGGATGGCTTGAAGAGCCTTTCCAGAAAGATGTTAGGCGGGACGGGGTCACGCTTTGCGCCCATGCGAGTAAGGACATCCGCCGCTTGATTACTTTCCCGAGCCACATGATGAAACTCGAGTCCCTCGAACCTAGCTGATATCTTGAGTACGGCATTACGATAGGCTGCCATCTTCGGATCTTTGGCATCGAAGTCTCCATTTATTTGGGATATTGCGAGATTTGAATCCCCGCACACCTCCAGGCGTTGTATGCCCATGGAGGTAGCCATCCGAAGACCGTGCAATAAGGCCTCATATTCGGCTGCATTGTTGGAGTCTGTGTATAATATTTGGAGTACGTACTGGACTGTGTCTCCAGTGGGGGATGTTAAAACGACACCTGCTCCTAAACCAGCCAGCATTTTAGAGCCATCGAAGTACATGACCCAGTTGGAATATGTGCCATACTCTTTAGGGAGTTCGGCCTCTGTCCATTCGGCGACGAAGTCGGCCAATACTTGGGATTTAATGGATCAGCGTGGTTTGTATGTTATGTCGAATGGCAGGAGCTCAATGGCCCACTTAGCAATCCGGCCCGTAGCGTCGCGGTTGTTTATTATGTCATTGAGTGGTACTTCGGAAGCCACCGTGATAGAGCACTCTTGGAAGTAGTGTCGTAGCTTCCGGGATGCCATGAAGACCGCATATGCTATCTTTTGGTAATGAGGGTACCGGGATTTGCAACGTGTGAGGACAGTGGATACGTAGTATACCGGTTTCTGGAGTGGGAATTTGTGTCCGTCCGCCTCTCGCTCAACGACGAGCACCGCGCTCACCACCTGGTGTGTTGCAGAGATGTATAATAACATTGGTTCGCCAACGTTCGACGCGGCCAGGATTGGGTTGCTCGCTAAAAGAGCCTTTATTTCTTCCAGTCCAGCCGTTGCCGCATCCGTCCACTCGAAGTGGTCGGTGCGTCGGAGAAGGCGATAAAGTGGCAATGCTTTTTCTCCTAATCTGGAGATAAAGCGGCTTAAAGCTGCCACGTATCCGGCTAGTTTTTGGACCTGTTTAAGGTCTGTTGGTATGGCCAATTGTGACAAAGCCCGGATTTTGGCTGGATTTGCCTCAATTCCTCTATTGGAAACGATGAAGCCCAGCAATTTTCCAGCGGGAACGCCGTATACACACTTTTCCGGATTGAGCTTGATGTCATATATGCGGAGGTTGTCGAATGTGAGACGCAGGTCGTCTATTAGTGACTCGACGTGCCTAGTCTTGATGACTACGTCATCCACATATGCTTCAACTGTCCTGCCGATTTGTTTCTCCGGGCATGTTTGAATCATGCGTTGGTAGGTGGCGCCGGCGTTTTTGAGCCCGAAGGGCATAGTGTTGAAACAGAAAGGCCCGTATGGGGTAATGAATGCCGTTGCGGCTTGATCGGACTCCTTCATTTTGATTTGATGGTATCCGGAGTATGCGTCGAGGAAACACAGTGAGTCATGTCCTGCGGTAGCATCAATAATCTGATCGATGCGGGGGAGGGGGAAGGGATCCTTATGGCAGGCCTTGTTGAGGTCTTTGAAATCGACGCACAGGCACCAGGATTTATCCTTCTTTGGCACCATCACCAGGTTTGCTAGCCAGTCCGGGTGTTTTATTTCTCTGATGAATCCGGCCTCGATTAACTTGGCTAGCTCCTCCCCCATAGCTTGTCGTTTGGGTTCAAAAAAGCGCCGCAGTGTTTGCTTGACCGGTTTGTGTCCCTTCAGTATATTGAGGCTGTGTTCGGCCAGCCTGTGTGGGATTCCTGGCATATCAGAAGGGTGCCAGGCGAATATGTCCCAGTTCTCGCGCAGGAACGCTCGTAGTGCGGTGTCAACCGTTGGGTCCAGCTGTGCCCCGATGGAAGCTGTCTTCTTGGGGTCCGTCGGGTGGACTTGAAATTTGACTATTTTGTCTGCTGGTTTGAAAGAGCTGGATTTGGGCCGCTTATCAAGGATTACGTCGTCCCTGTCCACCGTGGAGCATAGTGCGGTTAACTCTTCGGCCACGAGGGCCTCGGACAGTGCCTCGAGGGCCAGGGATGCGGTTTTGTTTTCGGCGCGGAGGGCTATGTCCGGATCACTAGCGAGAGTGATAATACCGTTGGGCCCGGGCATCTTGAGCTTCATATACCCGTAATGGGGTATGGCTTGAAAGCGTGTGAATGCGTCTCGCCCCAACAGGGCGTGATATCCACTATTGAAATGGGCCACTTGGAAGGTTATCTCTTCGGACCGATAGTTCTCCGGTGTGCCGAATACCACGTCGAGTGTGATTTTCCCCGCGCATCATGCCTCCCGGCTGGGAATAATCCCTCGGAAGGCCATATTACTTTGCTCGATGTGGCTCCTGTCTATTTCCATTTTGTTGAGTGTATCCTCGTAGATGAGGTTTAATCCGCTGCCGCCGTCCATGAGCACTTTAGTGAGCCGAAAGCCGTCCACAATTGGATTGAGGACCGGGGCAGCTGGTGCCCGGACTGACCGGAATTTTGGTTCGTCACTGGCATTGAAAGTTATGGCTGTGTCATTTCAGGGGTTTATTGCTGTGACTTGGCAGACTTCGGTGAGGTCGCGGAGTGCCCTCTTGCGCCGATTGTTTGAAACGAAAGTCTCGAAGACCGTCAATACTCTGAGGTCATTGTCGTCCGGGGGACGTTGCTCTGAGGTGTTTTTGGTGAGGATATCCTCGCCGCTCTTAGCCACTTGCCGGAGTATCCAACCCCATTCTCTAAAGCTGTGGGTTGGTTCGGTGTCCGGTGTCGTGTGTATTTTGCATGGCTTATCAGGCCATCCCTCCAGAACGGTTCCGCGTCCTGTAATGGGCTTAGTTTTCTTCAATATGGGGCCGGGTGCCGCACGAGGATACACCCTTTTCGCCCGCCCGAGGGGTTGAGCGGAAACCGGGGGTTCCCAGCGAGATGTCTGAGTTTTCCAGGCGTTTTCCATTGCACAGTACTTCCGTACTATAGTTGCCAAGTCAGCGAAGTGTAATACGCGACGGCGGTTGATGGCATTGAGGATTCCTTTGTCTGTGCAATTATTGTAGAATACTGAAATCGTGTCCTCATCGCGGCAATCTTTAATCTTGTTTTTGACAAGGAGAAACCTGGCCCAAAAGTGATGGACTGTTTCCTGAGACTGTTGTCGTATGTACATGAGGTCGCATATATCCGAAAGGTCGGAATTGCTTGGCGAATGCTCCTTGTGGTGGGTGGGTGGCTTTAAATCCAAACCTGACCCAATTTGGGGTCCAGAGTTTGAAAAACTTCCGAGCTTAATAGTTCGGGCTCCGGGATGTCAACTGATTTTTCAGGCCCAACGTCGGACTCTAGGTTCGAAGGACTGGGAGTGTCATTTCGCAGACAAGTATCCGACTGTCAACTGATTTTTCAGGCCCAACATTGGACTCTAGGTTCCCCCCCGAAGGACTGGGAGTGTCGTTTCGCAGACAGGTATCCGGCTCTTCGAGCTCGGAAATCTGAACATAGTTCGTCTTCAACATAGAGGAAGAGTTGTTGTTTTGCTCCTCTACGACCGCAATCTGATGGGTGATCGGCGGAGATTTGATTTCTCTCTGATCGGGTTTAAGCCCAATCCGATCGTAGTCTGTAGCGACCCCCATGGCGGCGATGCGATCCAGGAGTTCGTTTAAAGATGACAACTCTGACGGATCCATCCGTTTGGAGTATTCGGAGTCGATACAGAGATGATTTTCGATGATTTGAGTAGTCATCGTCGGCTTGATGATACGTCTCCGTCGTATCTACTTTTCCAAACACTGTTGCCCTTGTTTTGGACTCTAACTTGCATGATTTGAATGGAACTAACCCGGACTGATGCTGTTTTCAGCAAAATTGCCATGGTGTTATTTTTGTGCAGAAATAAAAGTTCTCGGAATGACCTAAAACTTCACGGAGAATATTTTTGGAATATATAAAAAATACTGGCAAAAGAATCAAGACCAGGGGGCCCACACCCTATCCACGAGGGTGGGGGGCGCGCCTACCCCCCCTGGGCGCGCCCCCTGCCTCGTGGGCCCCCTGGAGCTCCACCGACCTCAACTCCAACTCCATATATTCACGTTCGGGGAGAAAAAATCAGAGAGAAGGATTCATCGCGTTTTACGATACGAAGCCACCGCCAAGCCCTAAACTCTCTCGGGAGGGCTGATCTGGAGTCCGTTCGGGGCTCCGGAGAGGGGAATTCGTCGCCGTCGTCATCATCAACCATCCTCCATCACCAATTTCATGATGCTCCCCCCCCCCCCCCCCCCCCCCCCCCCCCCCCCCCCCCCCCCCCCCCCCCCCCCCCCCCCCCCCCCCCCCCCCCCCCCCCCCCCCCCCCCCCCCCCCCCCCCCCCCCCCCCCCCCCCCCCCCCCCCCCCCCCCCCCCCCCCCCCCCCCCCCCCCCCCCCCCCCCCCCCCCCCCCCCCCCCCCCCCCCCCCCCCCCCCCCCCCCCCCCCCCCCCCCCCCCCCCCCCCCCCCCCCCCCCCCCCCCCCCCCCCCCCCCCCCCCCCCCCCCCCCCCCCCCCCCCCCCCCCCCCCCCCCCCCCCCCCCCCCCCCCCCCCCCCCCCCCCCCCCCCCCCCCCCCCCCCCCCCCCCCCCCCCCCCCCCCCCCCCCCCCCCCCCCCCCCCCCCCCCCCCCCCCCCCCCCCCCCCCCCCCCCCCCCCCCCCCCCCCCCCCCCCCCCCCCCCCCCCCCCCCCCCCCCCCCCCCCCCCCCCCCCCCCCCCCCCCCCCCCCCCCCCCCCCCCCCCCCCCCCCCCCCCCCCCCCCCCCCCCCCCCCCCCCCCCCCCCCCCCCCCCCCCCCCCCCCCCCCCCCCCCCCCCCCCCCCCCCCCCCCCCCCCCCCCCCCCCCCCCCCCCCCCCCCCCCCCCCCCCCCCCCCCCCCCCCCCCCCCCCCCCCCCCCCCCCCCCCCCCCCCCCCCCCCCCCCCCCCCCCCCCCCCCCCCCCCCCCCCCCCCCCCCCCCCCCCCCCCCCCCCCCCCCCCCCCCCCCCCCCCCCCCCCCCCCCCCAAATACTTTGCTGCAGATACTAAGTTATCCAGGTGTGGTTGAATTGACAACTCTCAACTGCTAATACTTGAGAATATTCTTTGGCTCCCCTTGTGTCGAATCAATAAATTTGGGTTGAATACTCTACCCTCGAAAACTGTTGCGATCCCCTATACTTGTGGGTTATCACTTGACAGCCGCACGGGCGGTCATGGTAAAGCCGCCCAGCCGGAGGGTTTGGCCTGGGGCCAGGGCTCCTCCGGAGGTGATACCTTCCTTGATAACAAGGTGAGCCATCAATCCTGTCTTTGACGTCACAGCGGAACTCACAATGAAAGCACCAATGTCGGTGTCAAAACCGGTGGATCTCGGGTAGGGGGTACCGAACTGTGCGTCTAGGGTCGATGGTAACAGGAGACGGGGGACACGATGTTTACCCAGGTTCGGGCCCTCTTGATGGAGGTAATACCCTACTTCCTGCTTGATTGATCTTAAGAAATATGACCCTGCTTTTGCTACTTCACCTATCTGTGTTACTGATAAGGATTATGATTTCTCTGTTGATTCAGAGATAATTACTTTGGTTGAATCTGATCCTTTTTATGGCTATGAATCTGAAACTGTTGTGGCACATCTTACTAAATTAAATGATATAGCCACCATGTTCACTAATGATGAGAAAACTCGCTACTACTATATCCTTAAATTATTTCCGTTCTCATTAAAGGGTGATGCTAAAACATGGTTTAATTCTCTTGATCCTGGTTGTGCGCGTAGTCCCCAGGATATGATTTATTACTTCTCTGCTAAATATTTCCCCGCTC
>JAAAWM010011353.1:0-70000 GCA_036873465.1 Thinopyrum obtusiflorum | reverse complement strand
AATTCATAAACTCTTTAACACTAGTCTCAAAATCAGAGGGCAACTTATTAAAATGTCCATAAGAATTGTTGTAGGAATTACCATAATTATTAGAGAAATTACTAGGGAACGGCCTAGGATTAAAGTTTCCTCTATACGCGTTGTTACCAAAATTATTTCTACCAACAAAATTCACATCCATAGATTCATTATTATTCTCAATCAAAGTAGACAAAGGCATATCATTAGGATCAGAAGAAACACTCTTATTAGCAAACAATTTCATAAGTTCATCCATCTTTCCACTCAAAACATTAATTTCTTCTATCGCATGCACTTTTTTACTAGAAGATCTTTCAGTGTGCCATTGAGAATAATTAACCATAATATTATCTAGGAGTTTAGTAGCTTCTCCTAAAGTGATTTCCATAAAAGTGCCCCCCGCGGCCGAATCTAAAAGGTTTCTAGAAGCAAAATTCAATCCGGCATAATTTTTTTGTATAATCATCCACAAATTCAAACCATGAGTAGGGCAATTACGTATCATTAATTTCATCCTCTCCCAAGCTTGTGCAACATGTTCATGATCAAGTTGCTTAAAATTCATAATGTCGTTTCTAAGAGAGATGATCTTAGCGGGAGGAAAATACTTAGAGATAAAAGCATCTTTGCACTTATTACAAGAATCAATACTATTTTTAGGCAAAGATGAGAACCAAGTTTTAGCACGATCTCTAAGAGAAAACGGAAATAGCTTTAATTTAACAATATCATTATCCACATCTTTCTTCTTTTGCATATCACATAAATCAACAAAGCTATTTAGATGGGTAGCGGCATCTTCACTAGAAAGGCCGGCGAATTGATCTTTCATGACAAGATCCAGCAAAGCAGCATTAATTTCACAAGATTCAGCTTCGGTAAAAGGAGAAATCGGAGTGCTAAGAAAATCATTGTTGTTGGTATTGGCAAAGTCACACAATTTAGTATTGTCTTGAGCCATCGGGACAAGCAAGCAATCCAACACACGAGCAAACAAGAACCAAGCGAAAAAGAGGCGGACAGAAAGAGAGGGCGAATAAAATGGCAAGGGTGAAGTGGGGGTGAGGAAAACGAGAGGCAAATGGCAAATAATGTAATGCGAGGGATAAGAGTTTGTGATGGGTACTTGGTATGTCTTGACTTGTGCGTAGACTCCCCGGCAACGGCGCCAGAAATCCTTCTTGCTATCTCTTGAGCACTGCGTTGGTTTTTCCTTGAAGAGGAAAGGGTGATGCAGTAAAGTAGCGTAAGTATTTCCCTCAGTTTTTGAGAACCAAGGTATCAATCCAGTAGGAGACCACGCTCAAGTCCCACGCACCTACACAAACAAATAAGAACCTTGCAACCAACGCGATAAAGGGGTTGTCAATCCCTTCACGGCCACTTGCAAAAGTGAGATCTGGTAGAGATGATAAGATAATATTTTTGGTATTTTTATGATAAAGACTAAAAGTAAAGAAAGCAAAATAAACGGTGCCAGAAATAGCTTGTTGGCGGGAGATTAATATGATGGAAAATAGACCCGGGGGCCATAGGTTTCACTAGTGCCCCCCCCCCCCCCCCCCCCCCCCCCCCCCCCCCCCCCCCCCCCCCCCCCCCCCCCCCCCCCCCCCCCCCCCCCCCCCCCCCCCCCCCCCCCCCCCCCCCCCCCCCCCCCCCCCCCCCCCCCCCCCCCCCCCCCCCCCCCCCCCCCCCCCCCCCCCCCCCCCCCCCCCCCCCCCCCCCCCCCCCCCCCCCCCCCCCCCCCCCCCCCCCCCCCCCCCCCCCCCCCCCCCCCCCCCCCCCCCCCCCCCCCCCCCCCCCCCCCCCCCCCCCCCCCCCCCCCCCCCCCCCCCCCCCCCCCCCCCCCCCCCCCCCCCCCCCCCCCCCCCCCCCCCCCCCCCCCCCCCCCCCCCCCCCCCCCCCCCCCCCCCCCCCCCCCCCCCCCCCCCCCCCCCCCCCCCCCCCCCCCCCCCCCCCCCCCCCCCCCCCCCCCCCCCCCCCCCCCCCCCCCCCCCCCCCCCCCCCCCCCCCCCCCCCCCCCCCCCCCCCCCCCCCCCCCCCCCCCCCCCCCCCCCCCCCCCCCCCCCCCCCCCCCCCCCCCGGATCTCGACAAACACACCGCAAAAAGAATTACATCGAATAGATCTCCAAGAAAATAAAGGAGAACTTTGTATTGAGATCCAAAGAGAGAGAAGAAGCCATCTAGCTAATAACTATGGACCTGAAGGTCTGAGGTAAACTACTCACGCATCATCGGAGAGGCTATAGTGTTGATGTAGAAGCCCTCCGTGATCGATTCCCCCTCCGACGGAGCACCGGAAAAGGCCCCAAGATGGAATCTCACGGGTACATAAGGTTACGGTGGTGGAAATAGGGTTTCGTGGTGCTCTCGGATGTTTTTAGGGTATATGAGTATATATAGGTGAAAGAAGTCGGTCGGGGGAGCCATGAGGGGCCCACGAGGGTGGGGGGCATGCCTACCCCCCTTGGGCGCGCCCTCCTACCTCGTGGCCGCCTCGTTGCTTCCTTGATGTCCACTCCAAGTCTCCTGGATTGTGTTTGTTCCAAAAATAACTCTCCCGAAGGTTTCATTCCGTTTGGATTCCGTTTGATATTCCTTTTCTGCGAAACACTGAAATAGGCAAAAAACAACAATTTGCACTGGGCCTCCGATTAGTAGGTTAGTCCCAAAAATAATATAAAAGTGTATAATAAAGCCCATTAAACATCCAAAACATATAATATAATAGCATGGAATAATCAAAAATTATAGATACGTTGGAGACGTATCAGTTGCCTGCTAGTAGAGTTTTTTATCTCCTCTAGTGCGGCAGTTTCCTCATCGTCCATTCAAAGGTTTTGGTCTTTTTGAGTAATTTATAGAGTGGCAGGGCTTTTTCGCCAAGGCGAGAGATGAAGCGACTCAGAGCTGCAACGCAACCGGCCAGCTTATGGACGTGTTTGAGCTTTGTGGGTATTGCCAACTGCGACGGTGCTCGGATTTTAGCCGGATTGGCTTCTATCCCTCTATGGGAGACAATGAATCCGAGCAGCTTTCCAGCGGGAACTCCGAAAACACATTTATCCGGGTTGTGCCGTATATCATATGTTCTCAAGTTTTCAAAGGTCTATCAGAGATCGTCTACCAGTTGGCTGACGTGTTTAGTCTTGACGACTACGTCATCCACATATGCTTCGACAGTTTTTCCAATTTGGGTTTCCAGGCATGTTTGAATCATGCGCTGGTATGTTGCGCCTGCGTTTTTTTAACCCAAAGGGCATTGTGCTAAAAAAAAATGGACCGCGGGGTGTGATAAACGCGGTTGCTGATTGGTCGGACTCCTTCATCTTAATTTGGTGATATCCCGAGTAGGCGTCAAGGAAGCATAATGAGTCGTGTCCGATGGTGGCATCGATGATCTGGTCTATCCGGGATAAAGGAAAGGGTTCCTTGGGGCAAGCCTTATTGAGGTCCTTGAAGTCGACACACAGCCGCCAGGGTTTGTCTTTTTTAGGTACCATGACCAAGTTCGCCAGCCACTCGAGGTGTTTGATTTCTCTAATGAATCTGGCTTTGAGCAATTTGGCTAATTCTTCCCCCATGGCTTGATGCTTGGGTTCGCAAAATCGGCGCAGTGTCTGTTTAACTGGCTTGAAGCCCTTAATTATGTTCAGACTGTGCTCGGCTAACCTGCGCGGGATTCCTGGCATGTCGAAGGGTGCCAGGCAAATATATCCCAATTTTCACGCAAGAACGCAGGCAGTGCCTCGTCGACCACTGGATCCAGCTGGGCTCCGATGGTTGTTGTTTTATTGGGGTCTGTTGGGTACACTTGGAACTTGACGGTTTCATCAGCTAGTTTGAAAGATGTAGACTTGGGTCTTTTACTGAGTGTGACATAATCCCTATCCACTATTGTACGTAGTGTGGTTAACTCCTCGGCTGCAAGAGCCTCAGATAGTGCCTCGAGGGCCAGGGATGCTATTTTGTTGTCGGCTCGGAGGGTTTTGTCTGGGTCACTAGTTATTGTGATCACACCATTGGGCCCTGGCATTTTGAGTTTCATGTACCCATAATGGGGTATGGCCTGGAATCTTGAAAATGCATCATGCCCCAATAGGGAATGGTATCCGCTGTGGAAGGGCACAATGCGGAAAAGTAGTTCCTCGGTTCTATAGTTCTCCGAAGTGTCGAATACTACGTCCATGGTGACTCGTCCGGAACAGCGTGCTTCTTTGCCGGGGATAATTCCCCGAAATGTAGTATAGCTTTGCTCGACTTGAGATCTGTCGAATTGCATTTTGTCGAGGGTATCCTCATAAATGAGGTTTAGGCCACTGCCTCCATCCATAAGGACCTTGGTTAATCTGAAGCCGTCTACGATAGGGTCGAGGACTAATGCGGCGGGTGCTCGGATGTGGCAGGCCCTTGGTTCATCTTCCTCGTCAAAGGTGATTGGGGTGTCCGTCCAGGAGCTCACTGCTGTAACCTGGTGGACTTGGCTGAGCTCTCAAAGGGCTCTTTTCCTCTAATTGTTCGAGGAGAAAGTTTCGTAGATAGTTAGGACATTATTGTCACTAAACGGGGGTGTTTCTGATCCTCCACTGGGAGACTGAAGGAAGACGATGGCTTCGCCGCTCTTGGCAACCTGTCTGACAACCCAACAAGCTTGAAGCCTGTGAGTTGGATTTGTGTTGAGCAGGGCCGAATGTATGGGGCATGGTTTATCTAGTAGCTCGTCCAGGACCGTTCTGGGTCCGGCGAGGGATCTGTTCCTCTTTTTGGCTGGTTCGTGTTCGGGCGACCGCCGTGCGTGTGCGCAATTTTCCCGGGTTATGCGTGATTATTCGGCGTGGCTTGACTCCATGCGTATTTGTTGTTCTTGCCAGGTGCTTTCCATGGCGCAGTATTTGCGTACCAGGTCTGATAACTCGGTGAAACTTTGCACATGGCGACAGCTGAGGGCATTCAAAACCCCTTTGTCTCGGCAGTTGGACCGAAAGGTCACAATAATGTCCTGGTCACACTGACTTGTGATTTTCTCTTTTACCAAGAGGAATCTAGCCTAGTAATGGTGGACTGTTTCTCCAGGCCGTTGTTTTATGTACATCAAATCCCAGATGTCCGGAGGTCCCGAATTGACTGGGGAGTACGCGACATGGGGGCGGGCGGGAATTTTTTTCATATTGCCCCAAGTTGTGTGTCCGGAACTCTAGCGGTGGTAACCGCGATCCCTGAAGCACTCGGCATATTGAATCCGGCATCCGCATTGTTAATGGGTGGCGACAGGGACTCAATGTCATGTTTTAGGTCGGAGTCCGGCTCCGTACTCTCTTCGGGGCGATCGCCGGGTTCCGGACTCGAAGCCTGATCGTTGATCCGGACATAACTTGTTTTCAGCTTCGCGATTGCGAACCCTCATCCAATTCTTCGATGGTGGCGGCGAGGTGCATGATGGGCGGGGTGTAAATCTCCATGTTATCGGGCTTGAGCCCAATCCGGTCGTAGACTGAAGATTGGCCATTGGAGACACCCATGACCTGAATCCGACCTAGCAGATCGATTACGGACGAGAGGTCCGCCGGGTCCATGCTACCCAAGTGTTCGGGGCTGTCCCGCAGTGTGGCCGCTCCGGGGTTGTTCGGGGTTGTATCCGGGCGGTATTCGGCCTAGGGCCAGGTTCCGCATGTCATCGGTCTTTGTTCCCGAGGTCAAAGCGTCGGGATTAGCAGATTTCCTGAGGGGAACTGATGGCTTAACTGGAGTAAGATCTCCCCGAGAATCGACGGTGAACTCTAGGCTCCCATACATGATTTTCTAACCGGGGGTGATGTCTACTACACTACTTGTTCTTATAGACTCGTGTTGGGCCTCCAAGCGCAGAGTTTTGTAGGATAGTAGCAAATTCCCGCAAGTGGATGAGCTAAGGTTTATCAATCCGTGGGAGGCGTAGGATGAAGATGGTCTCTCTCAAACAACCCTGCAACCAAATAACAAAGAGTCTCTTGTGTCCCCAACACACCCAATACAATGGCTAATTGTATAGGCGCACTAGTTCAGCGAAGAGATGGTGATAAAAGTGTAATATGGATGGTAGAAATATATTTTTATAATCTGAATAAATAAAAACAGCAAGGTAGCAATCGATAAAAGTGAGCACAAACGGTATTGCAATGCTAGAAAATGAGGCCTAGGGTCCGTACTTTCACTAGTGCAATCTCTCAACAATGCTAATCTAATTGGATCATATAACCATCCCTCAAAGTGCGATGAAGAATCACTCCAAAGTTCTTATCTAGCAGAGAACATAAGAAGAAATTGTTTGTAGCTATTCTTTCTGATCGATCTATCCAAGAGTTTGTACTAAAATAACACCAAGTTATTCTTTCTAATTGATCTATCAAGAGTTCGTACTAAAATAACACTAAGTTATTCTTTCCGATCGATCTATCAGGAGTTCGTATTAAAATAACACCAAAGCAAATTCAAATTCATAATACTCAATCCAACACAAAGAACCTCAAAGAGTGCCCCAAGATTTCTACCGGAGAAACAAAAGACAAGAACGTGCATCAACCCCTATGCATAGATTAACCCAATGTCACCTCAGGAATTTGCAAGTTGAGTTCCAAAACATATCTCAAGTGAATCAATATAATACCCCATTGTCACCACGGGTATTCATATGCAAGACATATATCAAGTGCTCTCAAATCCATAAAAGTATTCAATTCGATAAGAACGAAATCTCAAAGGGAAAACTCAATTCACCACAACAAGATAGAGAGGGGGAAACACCATATGATCCAACTATATTAACAAAGCCCGCGATACATCAAGATTGTGCCATCTCAAGAACACGAGAGAGAGAGATTAAACACATAACTACTGGTACAAACCCTCAACCCCGAGGGTGGACTACTCCCTCCTCATCATGGTGGCCATAGGGATGATGAAGATGGCCTCCGGTGATGATCTACCTCTCCGGTAGGGTGCCGGAATAGGGACCAAATTGGTTTTCGTGGATACAGAGGCTTGCGGCGGAACTTTTGATCTATCGACTCCCCTGGGGTTTTTGGAATATTTGGGAATTTATAGGGCGAAGAGGCAGTGCGGGAGGCCACCGAGGTGGGCACAACCCACCTGGGCGCGCCTGGGCCTCCAGGCGCACCCTGGTGGGTTGTGCTCCCCTCGGAGCCCCCCTCTGGTACTTCTTTGGCCCACTGGGCATCTTCTAGTCCAGAAAAATTCTCCAAAAAGTTTCGCTGCGTTTAGACTCTGTTTGATATTGATTTCCTGCGAAGTAAAAAAACAAGCAAAAAATAGCAACTGGCACTGCGCACTATGTCAATAGGTTAGTCCCAAAAAATGATATAAATTTGCTATAAAATGATTGTAAAACATCCATGGATGATAATATAACAGCTTGGAACAATCAAAAAATATAGATACGTTGGAGACGTATCAGGGAGTGAAACCTCCATCCTTTCCTAGGAGGCTGGACGGATCAGTAGGAGGTTTGATGCCGCTGGGCACAACAGCCCGGCCGGGGGCTGAGATATCCCTGGCGTAAGTAGCCATCGATCCTTCCGGCGATCCAACAGCGGAACTCTCAATGAAAGCACTAATGTCACTGTCAAAACCGGCGAATCTCGGGTAGGGGGTCCTGAACTGTGGATCTTCGATCGATGGAGAACAAGGGACGCGGGACACAATATTTACCCTGGTTCGGGCCCTCTCTAGGAGGTAAAACCATACGTCCTGCTTGATTATATTGCTTGTGTATATGAGGATTACAGAGTCAATCTACCACGAGATCAAATGAACTAAACCCTACGCTAGTAGGATTATGGATGTTCTCTTAGCCTCTACGGACTAAACCCTCTGGTTTATATAGACACCAGGGGTACTAGGGTTTACACATAGTCGGTTACATCGAAGGAACAAGAACGCCGAATCTTCCATCTTGACTCGGGGTACACGCCAAGGCACAAAAAGGTCTTTAGTCCGGATATAGTGCGGCCCAATCTGTCTGGCCCACGAGAGATAGGCCGGCCACCCGAGGACCCTCTAGTCCAGGAGTCCCTCAGTCCTCTCATATGTTAATACGAGTTCCCGAACCAACTCTCCAAACATGCCCACGCCGAAACATTTGCAACCCAGCCGTTATACTTTGACATGTATAGGATGACCATTCCTTAGGTCCTGCATTTAAAATATTCCCATCCAAAAAATATCTGGCCCTCAAAACTTGTGTGCATAGGGAATTTGGATTATTTAAAATTCTCCATGTTTGTTTAGCAAGCATGGCAAGATTGAAAGAGTAGAGATCTTGAAAGACCATGCCACCCAACTTCTTTGGTATGCACATTATCCACCATGCAAACTAGTGCATCCTTTTATGATCTTTAGAATCTCCCTACCCGAAAGCAGACATTGCATCATTTATCTACTTGCATAACTGTTTTGGTATCTTGAAGACAGCCATGGCATACACTGAAATTGATTGAAACAATGCCTTAAGTAAAATCTCCTTTGCACCCAAAGATAATAGTTTTCCTTTCCACCCTTTCAACCTTTCAATAACCCTCTCCAGGAGATGAACAAAACTATCACTTCTATCTAGGCCCCGCCATGGATGGAAGTCCAAGATATTTGTCAGAAATAGCTTCTGTCATTATATTAAGTTCGACAGATACTTGTGTCTTAACATAAACATTAACATTTGGGCTAAAGAAAAAACCGCATTTTGCTTCACTCACCACCTGGCTAGAGTTTGCATAATATTCATCAAAGTAGTTGTCTCAACGAGGTTGCGTTAGTCAAATCCGCTTTCATAAGTATGAGGGGATCATCTAAAAAAAGTAAGTTAGATATCAATGGTGCATTACTACACACCCTAACACCTTCGATGCCATGAACCTCCCCCTTACGCCAGAGCACTAGAGAAACCCTTTGCACATAACAAAAATAGATACGGGGATAGGGGATCACCTTGTCGGAGGCCCCTGGTGGGTGTGAACTTATTTGCTTCTTGCACGTAAAACCCGCTTTTATATTTTACAGAGTTTACGTGGGCCATCACTAGGGAAAAATAATCATCATGGAAACCTAGTTTGCTCAGCATTATTTTCATAAAATCCATTCTACACGATCATATGCCTTGTGCATGTCAAGTTTGACCGCACAATACCCAACTTTTCCTGTCTTTTAATTTTAATTGGTATGCATACTCTCGTAGGCAATGAGCACATTCTTTGCTATCAACCGACCTGGCACAAAGGCACTCTGCACTTGGGAGATGACCCCATGATGTCGCCTGAACTACGTCGGTATTTACCCAAAGAGGAAGGGATGATGTAGCACAGCTACGGTAGGTATTTCCCTCAGTTATGAAACCAAGGTTATCGAACCAGTAGGAGAACCAAGCAACACTATGTAAATGGTACCTGCACACAAAGAACAAATACTTGCAACCTGGTGTGTAAAAGGGGTTGTCAATCCCTTTCGGGTAACGGTGCCAGAAAACACTACTAGGGAAAAGCCTAGCAGCAGCGTGGGTTCTAGGTACATTAGTAGCGCGGGGACAGGCGCTACTAATAAGGCGGTACAGCTAACCCGTAGCAGCAGCGCGTGCACACCCGCGCTACTGCTATACAAGTGTAGCAGCAGCGTGCTTCGTGGAAGCTCGCTACTGCTAATAGCTCTAGCGCGCATTGCCTGGACGCGCTACTGCTACTGTGACGCTGCTGCTAACTTTCTCCACTCGCTACTGCTAATTTTAGTAGTTTTTTTTTTGCATATATTTTTTGTATTTGAACAGGCTTTATACAAGAATCTTTAGCAGATACAAATGTCATCATGATACACATACAAATGGCTGCAAGACCACAAATGTAATCATAGCATATACATACAAATAGTCTCATCATAATCATCATCCAACACAAAGTGGTATTTTGTATCATCTCGAAAATAGCGATACATGCAAGTCTCGATTACTTGCAACTACATCGTCATCCATCTAAACAATGATATACGCGAGTCTCAGTCCCCGATGCCACCGGTGGGCCCAGCAACAACATCGGTTGATCGTCGGCAAGGCTCAAAAATTCGTCTGCCGCCTGGTAGACGTCGTCGCAATCACCAGAACCCTGTCCTTCATCGTTGCTAGCCATGTTTCCTACGATTAAATCTAGTCAATTAATTCTAGACCTAATAAAATGAATAATGACATAAAAAAGGCCTATTGTTTTGCAGGAACATTGACTCCTTCCCGGTGCGGCAAATCCCGGGCACTCGATATGTCCTAGTTTGTAGCACAAGTCATGCCGAAATTCACGGAAAATTTCGGCATGACCTTTGCTAAAAAGTGGACAAATCGAGAACCTGAAATTTGCCGGAACGGAAATGAATCAACATTCCGGCAAAACATAGGCCACTCGGCTTCATTCCCTGGAAACAACAAAAGGCCACTTGGGCACAATCGAAACATGTGCAAACACAATTGAGGAATTTGCATATATCCTGACCACTTCAAATTTGCATGTCCTAGCGTTTGACACTACAAGAAAATCTACACAAATCTCATGCTCTCTCAAACTCAATTCAAAATATAGATTATATTTAGTTAACTACTGAACTAAACTTTACTCTAAACTAAACCCTATTGCCCTAATTAACATCTAGTTAAACAAACTCAATTCAAAAACTAAACCCTACTGAACTAATTAACATCAACATTATCTACTACTTAACATCTATTATTACCCTAACTAAAAACATCAACATTATCTACTACTTAACATTAACATCTATTAACTAAAAAGGATGGGTCCGGGGGGCTTACAGAGAGGGGAGAGACGGTGGCAGGGAGGTGCTCGGCGACGGAGGTAGGGGCGGCGATGGAGGGCTCGGGATCGGGAGGCGGCGGTCCTGGGCGGGCTCGGGGGCGGTGAGGTCGAGGGAGGCGACGGTGAGGTCAAGGGCGGCCCGAGAGTAGGCGGCGGTGAGGCTGGGCGGCCTCGGACGGCGGCGGTGAGGATGAGCGCGGCGTCGACGCCGGCAGGAGACGGCAGCGAAGTGGGGGCGACGGCGAAGTGGGGGAGACGGCGGAGAAGTGGGGCGATGGATCGATTTGGGGGAGAAGTGGTGGCCGGGGGGAAACCGTTTTTGGTTAAGTCAAAAATAATGGTAGCGCGTTACAGAAAACGCGCTATAGCTAAGTTAGCTATAGCGCGTTTCAGAGAACGCGCTACTGCTACGTCTTCATCATTTTTTCCCTTTTTCATTTATTTTTCTTTACATTTTATATTTTTCCTTTCTCCTTTTTCTATTTCTTTCATTTTCATTTACTTTTCTATTCATTTTTCATTTTACTTTCTTTTCGTTAGCAGTAGCGCTTTACGCATAAACGCGATGCTATAAGTATATTAGCAGTAGCGCGGTTTTTGGAAGATCGCTACTACTATATGTAGCCCATCGGCTAAGTGATTGGAATTTTAGTAGTAGCGAGTTTTCGGTGAGACGCGCTACTGATATATGTGCATCTGCAGCGCACTTATTTTGCACGCGCTACTGCTGTCTAGCAGTAGCGTGCTTTTTTAATAAGCGCTACTGCTAAAGTTCTGTGTATAACGTTTTCCCTAGTAGTGAATTGTCAAGTTGACGTGATAAAAATTGTGGTAGAATGATAGATGCAAATAACGACAAATAAAACTCAGCGAGGTATTTTTGATAATATAGATTTGAAAATAAAATATGCAAATAAATAAAAAGGCAAATAACAATATAGATCTGCAAATATATGATGGGAAAATTGACCCGGGGGCCGTAGATTTCACTAGTGGCTTCTCTCAAGAAATAGCACACGGTGGGTAAACAAATTACTATTGGGCAATTGATAAAACATCAAATAATTATGACCATATCCATGCAATGATCATTATATAGGCATCACGTCCAAGATTAGTAGACCGACTCCTGCCTGCATCTACTACTATTACTCCACACATCGACCGCTATCCAGCATGCATAAGTTCATGGAAAAATGGAGTAATGCAATAAGAACGATGACATGATGTAGACGAGATCTATTCATGTAGGAATAGCCCCCATCTTGTTATCCTTAATAGCAACGATGCATGCGTGTCTTGCTGCCCCTTCTGTCACTGTGAAAGAACACCGCATGATCGAACCCATCACAAAGCACCTCTTCCCATGGCAAGAAAAATTGATCTAGTCGGCCTAAGTAAACCAAAGATTCGAAGAAGAAATACGAGGCTATAAGAAATCATGCATATAAGAGATCAGAAACTCAAATAACTTTCATGGATAAATAGATCTGATCATAAACTCAAAGTTCATCGGATCCCAACAAACACACCGCAAAAAGAGTTACATCAAATAGATCTCCAAGAGACCATTGTATTGAGAATCGAAAAGAGAGAAGAAGCCATCTAGCTACTGACTACAGACCCGTAGGACTTTGATGAACTACTCACGCATCATCGGAGAGGTGCCAATGAGGATGATGAACCCCTCCGTGATGGTGTCTAGATTGGATCTCGTGGTTCTGGAACTTGCGGCGGCTGGAATTGTGTTTCGTCAACCCCCCTAGGGTTTTTGGAAATTGGGGTATTTATAGAGCGAAGAAGCGGTGCGGGAGGCCACCGAGGTGGGCACAACCCATCTGGGCGCGTGCCTGGGCCTCCAGGCGCTCCCTCATGGGTTGTGCCCCCTCGGGGCTCCCCTCTGGTACTTCTTTGTCCCATCTTGTGTCTTCTGGTCCAAAAAAATTCTCCAAAAAGTTTCGCTGCGTTTGGACTCCGTTTGGTACTGATATTCTGTGAAGTAAAAAACAAGCAAAAAACAGCAACTGGCACTAGGCACTATGTCAATAGGTTAGTCCCAAAAAATGATATAAAGTTGCTATAAATGATTGTAAAACATCCAAGAATGATAATATAACAGCATGGAACAATCAAAAATTATAGATACATTGGAGATGTATCAGCATCCCCAAGCTTAATTCCTGCTCGTCCTCGAGTAGGTAAGTGATAAAAATAGATTTTTTTGATGTGGAATGATGCCTAACATGTTCATCACATATTCTTTTCTTTTGTAGCATGAATATTTGGACTTTTATATGGTTCAAAGCAATATTCTAGTTTTGACATGAAGATTTAAATACTCAAGCATATCAACAAGCAACCATGTCTTTCAAAATATCAACACTAAAGCAAGTTATCCCTAGCCCATCATGCTCAATCATTGATCCATTCATTAAACACACTCGCATATTAGCTACATCCAATGCTCAAGTACGATCATAGTGCCCCTTAGTTGTTGCTTATAAGAGAAGAGGGAGACTCAAATAAAAATAAAAATTGCATAAAGTAAATAGATTGGCCCTTCGCAGAGGGAAGTAGGGATTTGTAGAGGTGCCAGAGCTCAAATCTTAAATTAAGAGATAAAAAAATTGAGAGGCATACTTTTCCCGTCAACGAAAACGACCGAGTAATTCCCAACACTTTCCATGCTAGATATATCATAGGCGGTTCCCAAACAGAAAATAAAGTTTATTCCTTTTTCCACCATTCTTTCACAATCCATGGCTAGCCGTATCCACGGGTGCCTTCCATACCAACACTTTCCAAGGAATTTATCATTTGACAACATAAATTAAATTTCATTTTCATTTCGGGACTGGGCATCCCTATTACCGCCGTACTCTCATGCAATGACAAGTGAATAAACACTCATCTTGAGTATAACACATCTAGCATGGAAAATATTGGCCACCCCCTGCCGCTTCATGAGCAGTACGAGCACACAAAAAGGAAATTCATTTTGAAAATTAGAGATGGCACATACAAATTTGCTTAGAACGGCACAGAAATACCGCTGTTATGACCGGCACATTAGGGGTTTAGCCCAGTGGGTTGTGGCCCAAGTTATCTTATCATTATTAGGGGCTTAGCCCAATTATCTTATCATTATTAGGATCGTTTACTTAGGAGTCAAGTAAACCTCTCTTTATAAGGAGAGGAGATGTATCGATCTAATCAAGGAAGAAGCAATCAGTATTTGCTCGGCTTCCCTTAGGGAGCCGGGAGACCTAAACCCTAGCCGCCTCCTGCCTTTGCCGCCGCTGTTCCCGTCGCAAGGACGGCGCCACGCCGCCGGCCGCCGCGCACCAGCCCTCACCCTTCCCCCTCCTTTCCCTACAACCTACGACCTAGATCCGGTAGGGCCCTAGCTCCTACCAATTTGGTATCAGAGACTCGGGTTCGATCATGTCGTCCTCAACACCCACGCCGCTGCTGCCCATCATCACCACCGCCCCGATGACCACTGCCGGGTCCCCAACACCGCCAGCCCCCGTCACTTCCGCGCCGCCGACAACCTCCATCTTCATGCCGGAGGAGATGACCAGCATCCTGCTGGACCTTGTGATGGCCGTCCAGGGCATCTCCCTGTACCTGGCCAGCCCGCACGCTACCCCGTCGGCTGCGCCCCCCGCCTACAGCCACCCGACGACGCACTGGCCGATCCAGGCCACGTCTGGCCCGAGCGGGCCGCCCCTGCTATCGTTCCAGGCGGGCTACACCAGCGGGTCCCCGCCGCTGCTGCACCTACAACAGCCCCCAGCCGCGGGCCCACTCTGGCAGCCATGGCCGCCAACTTCTACACCGGCTTCCATCGCGTTTGGCTGCTACCCACAGCAGACGCAGCAGACGCTGCAGCTCCAGGCGCCACCTCTACCCAGTGCCGGACTGCCGTCCGCCGCTCTGACCGGCCTGCCAATACACCAAGTCCGGTTTCCGCCCTCTCCGTCGCCATTACCGGCGTGGGCGGCTAGGTCTTCGCCATCACCGGTCTACACCACGGCTCCAGAACAGCCGACACCGTTCCCGCAGTTCGGCAGGCCATCCGGCTCCGCGGGTCCCTACCCGAAGTACTCCGACCAGGCGCCACCCGCCTCGCTGCTCCGCACCTCCGAGCCCGCTCGACACGGCGCTCCGACGCCGACATCGCCACGGTTCGCCAAGATCGACTTTGCCACATATGACGGCGCGGAGGACCCCCTTAACTGGCTCAACCAGTGCGACCAGTTCTTTCGCGGGCAGCGCACCCTCGCATCGGAGCGTACCTGGCTCGCCTCTTACCACCTCCGCAGTGCGGCACAGATGTGGTATTACGCTCTCGAGTAGGACGAGGGCGCCATGCCCCCTTGGGAGCGCTTCCGCGAGCTCTGCCTCCTTCGCTTTGGGCCTCCGGTTCGCGGGAGCCGCCTCGCGGAGCTCGGCCGCCTTCCCTTCACCTCCACGATGCAGGACTTCGCCGACCATTTCCAGGCCTTGGCGTGCCATGCGTCGGGCGTGACAGCGCAGCAGCGGGCCGACCTCTTTGTCGGTGGTCTTCCGGATCACATCCGCGTGGACGTGGAGCTTCGCGGCCCTCAGGATCTCCAGACGGCCATGTACTACGCCCACGCGTTCGAGCGCCGCGCGGTGGCCATTCAGCAGGAATCACCGTCCCGGGCCACTGGGTCACTACCCTCGCTGGATTCCGCACAGGGTCGGCCTGCGCAGGCTTCCGCGGCACCCCTCGCCGCGACCGCGGTGCGCCTGTTCCGCCGGCTCACCTCAGCCGAGATACTCGAGCGTCGCCGCCAAGGGTTGTGCTTCAACTGTGACGAACCCTACACGCTCGGCCATGCCTGCCCGCGACTCTTCTACCTGGAGGTTGCAGACTACATTCCGGAGGACGCCATCGCCGCCGACCTAGCCACCCCAGCTGTCGAGAAGGTGTTTGACGCTGGTTGATCACCTTGAGGAGTTCAGCAAGCGCTTCCCCACCTTACAGCTCGAGGACGAGCTGTTTGTGCAGGTGGGAAGAAATGTTATGACCGGCACATTAGGGGTTTAGCCCAGTGGGTTGTGACCCAAGTTATCTTATCATTATTAGGGCCTTAGCCCAATTATCTTATCGTTATTAGGATCGTTTGCTTAGGAGTCAAGTAAACCTCTCTTTATAAGGAGAGGAGATGTATCGATCTAATCAAGCAAGAAGCAATCAGTATTTGCTCGACTTCCCTTAGGGAGCCGGGAGACCTAAACCCTAGCCGCCTCCTGCCTTTGCCGCCGCTATTCCCATCGCAAGGACGGCGCCATGTCGCCGGCCGCCGCGCACCAGCCCTCGCCCTTCCCCCTCCTTTCCCTACAACCTACGACCTAGATCCGGTAGGGCCCTAGCTCCTACCAACCGCATATAGGTAGGTATGGTGGACTCATATGGCAAAACTGGGTTTAATGATTTTGGATGCACAAGTAGTATTTCTACTTAGTACAAGTGGAGGCTAGCAAATAGATTGAGAAGCAACCAACCAAGGAACGAAAAATCACATAAGCGAGCATTAAGCATAACTAACACCGAATAATGCACCACAAGTAGGATGTAATTTCATTGCATAACTATTGACTTTCGTGCTTGCATAGGGAATCACAAACCTTAACACCAATATTCTTAATAAAGCATAATTACTCACCAACATGACTCACATATCACAATCATCATATCTCAAGACTATTACAAGGAATCAAGTTTATTTTGTCCAATGAACTTTATGAAAGTTTTTATTATATCCCTCTTGAATATCTATCACTTTGGGACTGGTTTCTTATATTGCGATTACTTTTGACAAGCTCAAAGAAATCTAAGTGAAGAACATGAGCATAAATTTTTTTCGTCTCTCAAAATAATATAAGTGAAGCATGAGATAATTTCTTCAAAATTACTAACTTTCAAATAAATCTAAGTGAATCATGAGAGCATTTGTTAAAAACATATTAAAGCACACCGTGCTCAAAAAGGTATAAGTGAAGCACTAGAGCAATTCCATAGCTCAAAAAAAATTTAAGTGAAGCATAGAGCAATTCTAATAAATCATAGTTTTGGCTCTCTCAAATAGGTGTGTCCAGCAAGGATACTTGTGACGAACTAAAAAGAAAAAAAAGAAAAGACTCACATGACGCTCCAAGCAAAACTCATGATATGTGGCGAATAAAAATATAGTTCCAAGTAAAATACCGATGGTCGTTAGAAGAAAGAGGGGATGCCACTCGGGGCATCCCCAAGCTTAGTTGCTTGTTTCTCCTTGAATATTATCCTAGGCTGCCATGGGGCATCCCCAAGCTTAGTCTCTTACTACTCCTTATTCCTTCATCCATCGTGATCTCACCCAAAACTTGAAAACTTCAATCACACAAAACTTAACAAAACCTTCGTGAGATCCGTTAGTATAAGAAAGCAAATCACTACTCTAAGTACTGTTGAAAACCCATCATATTTTATTATTGCATTATTTCTACTGTATTCTAACTTTACCATGGCTGATACCCCCCCAATACAATCCATAGATTCATCAAAATAAGCACACAATGCAACGAAAACAGAATCTGTCAAAAACAGAACAGTCTGTGGTAATCAGGGAACTTCTTATACTTCTGTAACTCCAAAACTTATTAAAAATTAGGAAATCGTGGGCAATTTGTATACCAACCTTGTGTAAAAAATTCAGAGCAAAATAATGTTTCTGTGATTTATGAAAATTATTTTACTGGACGCAAAAGTTTCTATTTTTCAACAAGATCAAATCAACTATCACCCAACATGATCCCAAAGGCTTAGCTTGGCACAAAAACTAATTAAAACATAAAAACACATCTAATCATAGGAATCTTTTTATATTTATTTCAAAACAGCAAGAAAACCAAAAAGCAAAAGGATAAAGATTGGGTTGCCTCCCAACAAGCGCTATCGTTTTACGCCCCTAGCTAGGCATAATTCATAGATTCAAGTATTGTCATCTTTAGCTTTTGATCCATATGTTCACCTCATGATTGATTCATATGATGGCCTAATTCTTGTTCTAGGGAAGTGTTCCATACCATTTCTTAGTGGAAACTGAAATTTAATATTGCCATCATTCATATCAATCATGACACCTATAGTGCGTAAAAATGGTCTACCAAGAATAATTGGAAAGATAAAATCTATGGGCACATAGTTCCTATTTGCAAGAATAAGAACATCATTAATTCTTCCCAAAGGCTTTTTAATAGTAGAATCTGCCAAGTGCAAATTTAAAGAACACTATTCAATATCGGTAAGACCAAGCACATCACATAAAGATTTCGGAATTGTGGAAACACTAGCACCCAAATCACATAAAGCAAAACACTCATAATTTTTAATCTTGACTTTAATGGTAGGTTCCCATTCATCATGTAATTTCCTAGGAATTGAAATTTCTAATTCCAACTTTTCTTCAAAAGCTTTCATCATTGCATCAACAATATGTTTAGTAAAAGCTTTATTTTGTTCATAGGCATGGGGTGAATTTATCATGGATTACAACAAAGAAATACGTTCAATCAAAGAGCAACTATCATAATTAAAGTCTTTGTTGTGGCACCCCAGCTCAGAGAGACCGGAACACCCCGGATTCCAGCCCAGAGATAAGTCTTTTGGAATACGGCACTGCTTGGCATAGAACAAATCATCTCTTTATTACAATCGACATGTATACAAGAGTTCCAACATAACAGGGAATTACATCGGCACGGCGACACTACGCCTGCTCAGGTTGCTCTATGCTCGCAGCCGAACAACTCATAGCAGCGGAATAACTTTTAGCAGCGGAATAGCAATGACAGTGATGGACTCCACTCCACAGGGACTCTGGCTGGAACGCTTATCCTAGCTCACCAACAAGGGATCCACGGCAAACAAGTAAGCAGACAAGGCATGTCCTGCAAACTGGCATGACATGCCAGGTCAGTACATTGAATGTACTTGCAAGCTCACAACAACCAAAACAATCAAGACAAACAATGGCATGGCCTTTACAAGTTAGACAAGCATGAGCATGATACAACTAGAACAACATGGCATATGTAAAAGATGATCATGATATCGCTAGCACATTATCAACATGGCATGGTCATATTACTCGAGAAATGATGATACTAGCATGCAACATGCTTACAAATATCACTTACTCTGTTTGGGGTTACCACGTAACCACCAAATATATGCCGCTCTTACTTACCATCATGGTCACGGGATCACTTCAATCATGTTCAAGAATACCATTGGGATCTTCACAAGATCACCTCATCATTATCAAGAATACCATTGTGATTCTCACAAGATCACCACATCATTATCAAGAATACCATCATGTTCTTCCCGTGACCACATAAAGATCAACCAACTTCTTTCTTCATCAAATCAGGGTTGTTCTTATGTCAGGTTATTATTACTGTTGACTCATAGTGTGACCTACTACGAACTGGGCCCTTATCCGCGGGCACGGATATCGATAGATTATACACACTCTGCAGAGGTTAGCACACTGTACCCACACCACAGAACCCAAGGCCTCGTGCTCCCATTCGGTGGACCAACGGCGTTCCGACAAAACCGATCTATCACCATGACACTCTCCCGGCCACACCAACAAACTCCCCTTTGGGCTAAGTCATGGGTTGCCCCGATGTCACCTCGTGACACCCAACGGCCACCGTCGTGGCAAAACATAAATGGGCCCAAACGGGGACAATGGATCCGTACAATTCAAGCACACAAGGTTCATACCGGCCTACCTGATCAGGGCAGTGCACGCATATAACCTTCCCTAGTTGGAGGCACTGGCGAGAGGCATGACAATAGACCCAATTAGGGCCTTCCCCATAAAGGCAAATGTGGTTGCACTTGTAAGTTCGATTTCGATGGCACTATGACTCAGCCAACAGATGTTCGAGTTTAATTACAGTCCAGTTTAACTTGAATGTTAATGAGCCGAGCCATAATAATAAAATAGCACGATGCAACGACATGCTTATGAGTAGGATATCATCATGAAAATGGATGTGCAACATAAACATTTAACATGAACAACAATAAAGCATTCCTCTACTCGATGCACATGAGCATGGCATAGCGATGAGCATGAACAACATCAGTATATCAGACAATCAATATGCAGGCATATCATCAACTATAGAATGAACTAACTGCAAGAACTAACCATGAGCATAATGCTAATAACAAGCACTTAATAACTAGCAAGATGCACATGGACAGAGTATCAAAATAAGTACCGATTCACGAGTATATAAAGTGTTCACAAAAATATTAACATGCACACAATATTTAAATATTCAAGTTGAAAACCATGGCTACTGTAGGCCATCACGGAAGTGGTTGTCGTGGCTTGCCTGGGGGTGAAGGGTACTCCGGGAAGAAGTGCGGGAAGATCGCGGAAAGATTCGCCGGAAATAGTTTTCTCCCGGAGAGGGCTGTTTATGGGCAGGGGCAAAATGTTTATTTTCACTATGTGAAAACATTATTAAAATGGTACCAACATGACGGGCTCGGCGAGACGGAGAAATGGGCTTTGGAATCACCTCATTCGGAGTTATGGTTGAAAAGTTATAGCCAGACGAAGCTCAGAGACTAATCTGTAAAAAGAATTTCTACAAACAGGCCCCTGGCTGGAAAAACGGAAAACGCACTTTCAGTGAATACGCTTTCAGAATAACTAAAGCATACTCTGAGCTGAAGTACCAGGAGTATACACTTTCAATGCACGAAGACGTACTTACTGGAAATGCGCGTCCACTTATCCACGTCAGCGGGCGCCCTGAGTGGCTGACGGGTGGGACCGAGGGAGGTGGGGCCCGTCTGGCCTGCTCCTGTCTTCAACCTCCTACTCGCCTGAGCACCAGAGGAGGCCGCGCGCGCCGGCGATGACCCCTGGTGACACGGACCACCTCCGGCGGAGGTACGGCTACCAAAACGCTCGGGAGACCGAGGTGCATCCGCCGGTGAAGTGCATGGATGTCGGGAGCGACTGGAGCGACAACTATCTTAGGAGGGGCGGACAAGAGGTTCGGCTAAAGTGGGGCATGGTGCCCTGGCAACTCCGGCGAGGAAACGAGAGGGTGGGGAGGGTTGCGGTGGTGTAGGGAAGCCTCTGGTGGAGATGGAACGGAGAGAGCTGGTCGGTGTAGCTCCAATTTGAGCGATGCCCGAAGGCCATGACGGCCAACAGAGGCGAAGAGGTGCTCTGGGAGGGAATGGATGGGTCGAGGAGGGGTGAGGGCGAGCGGGGAGGGTGCTAGCGAGGTTGAGAAGGCTCGGGGCTGCTTAAATAGCCGAGGAGAGGAGGGTGTCGCGCTGGCGGCCACCGCGGACGCGTGGCCGGAGCCGCGGACGAGTGGGCACGCAAGCAAGCTCAGTGGTAGGCGGCGGGAGAGGAACAGGGGAGACTCACGGGGCAGAGGAGGCCAAGGGGCACGGGAAGGAAGAAGCCGAGGCGCGAACAGAGCCGAACGGACACTGTTCTGCCATGGGCGTGCGGCGGCGAGCGCCGAGGAGCGAGTTACATGAGGGGAGAGGGGTCCATAGAGAAGAGGATGACGAGGGGGGCTGGGGGACACGCCCGGGCACGCGGACTCGACGAGCAGGGGAGGGGCCCGAGCAAGAAACCAACCAGCTCGCGTCCACTACATGCCACATCGGTGGTCACCGCGTGAACTGGCGCATGTGGTTGCACCCTGGCCGGCCGACCATGTCCAGTAGATAAGACATTCAATGGAGAGTGCCAAAAGGGAAAGGAACGGGCATAGTAGAGCATGTGATGACCACAGATAGCAGATTTGCAGTGAAATAGTAAAGTGTTTGTGCAAATTTGTGTATGGTGTGATCAAATACTAATATGACCACCTCTGCAAATTTGTAGCTCATTAGGATGAAGCAAAATGACACTGGTGTAGATGATTTATTTGGGCATATGAAGACTCTTTAAATATTTCATACCATTTGGATACACCAAAATAGTACTTGCTTCACAAAGCTCCAATCTGAACAGAATCTTAGGAAAATTCTTGAGGGAAAATGGCTTAATGAAATATGCCAAATTTGGTAGAGATGAGTTATATGGATAAGAGAAGGTCCTGGTAAATTTTCAGCAATAATGAAGCAATATACAATATACTTGATTCACTAACTAAAAATATGACCAGAAGCAAAGATTTGATGATGAGCTCACATGGAGGGGTTACATGAGCTCAAAATTGAAGGAGAGCTATAATTAGAACATATGGAGGTTGTGAAAAAATTTCAACTCATTTGGATATGCCTAGCTTGTACCTCCTTCACAAAGTTTCTTTCTGGTCAGAAACTTTGAAAAATTGCTGAGAAATATTTACTAGGCAAATGAAGTTGAAATTTGGCATGATGCAACCATTTGGATGTGATAGGATGCCCAAAAAGTTTTAGGTCAATCAGAGAGACATAAATGACACTTCCTTCACAAAGTGCCATTTAGGGCAGAATAGGAAAATGATTATTTGAGAATTGTTTTTGAACATGGCAAGGAAAAGTTTTGCCATATTTGAAGAATATATGACCCAAACAGTTTATGAGAATTATTTGGGAATTTTTTGAAGGACAGAGATATAGGTTGCTTCACAACCTAGGGCAAATAGAATTTTTCCTTTAGTAGAAAAAGGAATATTCCCATTAAAAGAATATTGGTATTGGTCCAAGATGGGGAATGACATGATTTTGGGATGGATTATATGATGGCAAGCCACTTGTGATACTTGAGAAGAGATTATCTTCCCAAGTTTCAAGACCACAGAGCCACAGAAAGAGAAATCTAAGCAAAATTCACAGAAAAATAAAAGAAAAAGAAAGGACCAAAAATCAGGGTGTGTCAAACCTTCCCCCCTTAAAGAAATCTCGTCCTCGAGATTTGGTTGCTCAGGGAGGGTATCCTTTTACTTTATATGATGTTCCCACTGAATTTCATATGACTGACTGCTTGGCTCTGGGTGGTTTGCTGTACTGTATCCTCATTCTGACAGATCTTACCTGATATGTCACTCTGACTCCAAGTCTTTTATATCTCCTGGCTTACGGGGTGCGGTAGATCATCCTGACTGCAATACATGCCCTTCTCACAAGTCCGAGAGTGGTCTCGGCTGAGTGCGTCATCCAACACTGACAACATTCCATGAAGTTGTGAACAATTTTTCTTTCTCGGTGGACACTAAATCTTTTTACTCCTTGCATTGGGTTGTTCAAATAGATGCATGTCTTCCGAGTTAAAAACAGGTTGTGAATTATACCCGTTCTCCTGGCAGACTCGGTCTTCTGGCAGGGATTCCTGAATTATCTTGGCTAGCTCCACTGTCGTGAGTATCAAATCTGCACCAAATATTTAACAATCGCATGTCGTGACTGACATAAAAGTGTTCGGCCTTGTAATGGTAGCATCCACAGACTTGACTGACGGTGGTTTTGGCAAAAGAATCTTGTCCACGGTAGGCTTTCCTTTAACTGATTCCTAAAGGCGAGGGCACATGCTTTGAGACCGTTGTTCAATATTCTGATTACTCATTCTGTCGGTATATCCACATGGATAGTGGGTCGTGTGATTCCATAACATGATCGATGGAGTCAACTTGTCGAGCTGGCCTTTGGTCTATCATGACAGACTTGGATACTATCAATACTAACCACGACAGTTGGCTGAGCAGGTTGTCTTGATATGAGGTCCTTACCACAACGGACTAGACCCCTTAGGTGTACCTTCATGGCGATTGATACTCACTCAGACTGTCCGGGGTATCTGTACCCTGTTGTTCATGCAACAATTATCATACCTGTATTGTCGTCATTGTCGTCTGGTTCATTTGCTGAAAGAACTTGGACACACACACACACACATACACACACACACACACACACATATATATATTCTTTGTGTGACCATAGGTACTTCCAGGTGCAATATTCAGGTATTCATGTTGTATCCTTGTTCAAGTCTCGTGTCATAGGATATATGCCAAGTCCGTTTGTGCTTGTACAGAGCTCATTGTTGTCGCCACTCATACAAGACAACGACAAAGGTTAAGGATATCACTTTGTCGAGGGTGAGGAAACTGTCCTTGATAACCACTGCGAAAATTGTTGCCCCATGTTGTCTTTCTTCAACACTTGTCGGTCCTTGCATCACCCACCCCCCCCCCCCCCCCCCCCCCCCCCCCCCCCCCCCCCCCCCCCCCCCCCCCCCCCCCCCCCCCCCCCCCCCCCCCCCCCCCCCCCCCCCCCCCCCCCCCCCCCCCCCCCCCCCCCCCCCCCCCCCCCCCCCCCCCCCCCCCCCCCCCCCCCCCCCCCCCCCCCCCCCCCCCCCCCCCCCCCCCCCCCCCCCCCCCCCCCCCCCCCCCCCCCCCCCCCCCCCCCCCCCCCCCCCCCCCCCCCCCCCCCCCCCCCCCCCCCCCCCCCCCCCCCCCCCCCCCCCCCCCCCCCCCCCCCCCCCCCCCCCCCCCCCCCCCCCCCCCCCCCCCCCCCCCCCCCCCCCCTATTGTGGTGGCTTACTGAAGAAGACATAGTATCTTACCCAGAAAGTCATCCACATGTCTTGCTTGAGAAGATTGATGAGTCTTGCAGCATAAGCTTCTCTGGTAGCTTGCGATGGAAAACTGGGTTGCTTGCACCAGAAGCTTCTGTCTGGGATATGTTGACCTTTTGACTCGAGATGTACAGTTGTTCATGCACCTAATTTGTCTTTTGGTTGATTTCATCATTATTGCTGTGAAGGGTGCACACTGATGTATACTTGATGCAGATAATCAAGTCAGAATATCATTTGTAATCAGGCCAGACATTTCCACTACAATGCAGTCGGCTGACAATTCCATATTGTTTAGCTGAGCTTCCAAATATTTGAACTCCTTTCTGATTCTTCGGGTCCGGTGTCGGTTGATGAGCAACTTTAATGAGGGGAAAATAAGGTAACACCGAGGGCCCAAAGAAAGAAGCAAAAGAAACGACTAAAACAAAAGCACACAAAGCATACAAATAATAGTATATTTAAGCAACATCACATATTACTACTACTCACAACAATAATATGCGTGCATACTTAAGCAAACAAATCTCGCGGGAACTCCGGTATTACGGTCTAACATGCTGTGGCGGTGTGCACGAAAGTGAATCCATGTGTGAAAGGAGTTGGTGTAACCAAAGCTACACCAAGCGCTGGATGAACACCGGTTACATAAGGATGGGTTTAGGGGCGAGGACAAACTTGGTGATCATGTAGCGAGACACGGATGTCGCGACCACATCATCATCAAGCGAACCGAAGAGAATCGTACACGCCCAAAGAAAAGGGTGACAGGGTAGGATAGCAGTGGGAAAGCAGGGCTTGCTGTCATTGCCCTTTTCTGATAACAAATATCAGTAAGGGTGCCAAGGAGGCGAGGGGCAAGATCCGGGGCAGAAGCATGTCTACCACCGAAACTATAGGGGTGGCTGACGGAAAGATACCAATGCGATACTTAAGCATAAATCCTGCAAGTGTTCGACACCATTGGGTGCCTCGGCATCACTCTGGTGGGACACAACTGACGCCAAACACCGAAAAGCATGTATGCAAAGAATAAGGATGCACATAGTGGATCGAAACTGATGCCACCTACACTCACAGAATCAATAGTTAGTGACAAAATATTAAGTCTAGATGCATGTTATGCAACAAAAAAAAATGCAACAAGCAAGTGCAGCAAACCGACTAGACTCTATACTACCGCATTCTAACGCTCGCGTGGGCTAGGGCGTCCTACAGCCAGACCTGCTCTGATACCAACGCTTGTGGCACCCCGGCTCAGAGAGACCGGAACACCCCGGATTCCAGCCCAGAGATAAGTCTTCTGGAATATGGCACTGTTTGGCATAGAACAAATCAGCTCTTTATTACAATCGACATGTATACAAGGGTTCTGACATAACAGGGAGTTACATCGGCACGGTGACACTACGCCTGCTCAGGTTGCTCTATGCTAGCAGTCGAACAACTCGTAGCAACGGAATAACTTCTAGCAGCGGAATAGCGACGACAGTGATGGACTCCACTCCACAGGGACTCTGGTTGGAACGCTTATCCTAGCTCGCCAACAAGGGATCCACGGCAAACAAGTAAGCAGACAAGGCATGTCCTGCAAACTGGCATGACACGCCAGGTCTGTACATTGAATGTACTTGCAAGCTCACAACAACCAAAACAATCAAGACAAACAATAGCATGGCATTTACAGGTTAGACAAGCATGAGCATGATACAACTAGAACAACATGGCATGTACAAGATGATCATGATATTGCTAGCACATTATCAACATGGCATGGTCATATTACTCGAGAAATGATGATACTAGCATGCAACATGCTTACAAATATCACTTACTCTGTTCGGGGTTACCTCGTAACCACCAAATATATGCCACTCTTACTTACCATCATGGTCACGGGATCACTTCAATCATTATGAAGAATACCATTGGGATCTTCACAAGATCACCTCATCATTATCAAGAATACCATTGTGATTCTCACAAGATCACCGCATCATTATCAAGAAAATCATCGTGATCCTCCCGTGACCACACAAAGATCAACCAACTTCTTTCTTCATCAAACCGGGGTTGTTATTAAGTCAGGTTCTTATTACTGTTGACTCATAGTGTGACCTACTACGAACTAGGACCTTATCCGCAGGCACGGCTATCGATAGATTATACACACTATGTAGAGGTTAGCACACTGTACCCACACCATGGAACCCAAGGCCTCGTGCTCCCATTCGGGTGGACCAACGGCGTTCCGACAAAACTAATCTATCACCATGACACTCTCCCGGCCACTCCGACAAACTCCCCTTTGGGCTAAGTCATGGGTTGCCCCGATGTCACCTCGTGACACCCAACGGCCACCGTTGTGGCAAAACATAAACGATCCCAAATGGGGACAATGGACCCATACAACTCGGGCACACAAGGCTCATACCGGCCTACCTGATAAGGGTAGCGCACGCGTATAACCTTCCCTAGTTGGAGGCACCGGCGAGAGGCATGACAATAGACCCAACTAGGGCCTTCCCCATAAAGGCAAATGTGGTTGCACTGGTCAGTTCGATTTCGATGGCACTATGACTCCGCCAAGAGATGTTCAAGTTTGATTACAGTCCGATTTAACTTGAATGTTAATGAGCTGAGCCATAATAATGAAATAGCATGATGGAACGACATGCATATGAGCAGGATATCATCATGAACATGGATGAGCAACATAAACATTTAACATGAACAACAATAAAGCATTCCTCTACTCGATGCACATGAGCATGGCATAGCGATGAGCATGAACAACATCAGTATAACAGACAACCAATATGAAGGCATATCATCAACTATAGCATGAACTAACTACAAGAACTAACCATGATCATAATGCAAATAACAAGCACTTAATAACTAGCAAGATGCACATGGACATAGTATCAAAATAAGTACCGATTCACGAGTATATATAGTGTTCACAAGAATATTAACATGCACACAATATTTAAATATTCAAGTTGAAAACCATGGCTACTGCATGGCCATCATGCAAGTGGCTATCGTGGCTTGCCTGGGGGTGAAGGGTACTCCGGGAAGAAGTGCAGGAAGAGCGCGGAAAGATTCGCCGGAAACAGTTCTCTCCCAAAGAGGGCTGTTTATGGGCAAGGGCAAAATGGTCATTTTCATTGTCTGAAAACATTATGAAAATGGTACCAACATGACGGGCTCGGCGAGATGAAGAAATGGGCTTTGGAATCACCTCATTCAGAGTTATGGTTGAAAAGTTATAGCCAGACGAAGCTCAGGGACTAATGTGTAAAAAGAATTTCTACAAACAGGCCCCTGGCTGGAAAAACAAAAACCGCACTTTCAGCAAATACGCTTTCAGAATAAGTAAAGCGTACTCTGAGCCAAATCACCAGGAGAATACACTTTCAATGCATGAAGACATACTTACTGGAAATGCGCGTCCACTTATCCACGTCAGTGGGCGCCCTGAGTGGCTGACGGGTGGGAACGAGGGAGGTGGGGCCCGCCTGGCTTGCTCCTGTCTTCAACCTCCCACTCGCCTGAGCACCAAAGGAGGCCGCGCGTGCCGGCGATGACCCATGGTAACACGAAGACTGAGGCGCATCCGCCGGTGCAGTGCATGGACATGGGGAGCGACGGGAGCGGCAACTATCTTAGGAGGGGCGGACGAGAGGTTCGGCTGAAGTGGGGCATGGCGCCCTGGCAACTCCAGCGAGGAAATGAGAGGGGGGGCCCCCCGGGAGGGTTGCGGTGGTGTAGGGAAGCCTCTGGTGGAGATGGAATGGAGAGAGCTGGTCGGGGTAGCTCCAATTTGAGCGATGCCCGACGGCGGCCATGACGGCCAACAGAGGCGAAGAGGTGCTCCGGGAGCGAATGGATGGGTCGAGGAGGGCTGAGGGCGAGCAGAGAGGCTGCTAGCAAGGTCGAGAAGGCTCGGGGCTGCTTAAATAGCCGAGGAGAGGGGGGTGTCGCGCTGCCGGCCGCCGCGGACGCGTGGCCGGAGCCGCAGACGCATGGGCACGCAAGCAAGCTCGGCGGTAGGCGACGGGAGAGGAACAGGGGAGGCTCACAGGGCAGAGGAGTCCAAGGGGCACGGGGAGGAAGAAGCCAAGGCGCGAACAGAGCCGAACGGCCACCGTTCTCCCATGGGCGTGCGGCGGCGAGCGCCGAGGAGCGAGCTACAGGAGGGGGAGAGGGGTCCAGAGAGAAGAGGACGGTGAGGGGGAGCTGGGGGACACGCCCAGGCACGCGGACTCGACGAGCAGCGGAGGGCCCCGAGCAAGAATCCAACCAGCTCACGTCCACTGCATACCACAGCGGTGGTCACCGCGTGAACTGGCGCACGCGGTTGCACCCTGGCCGGCTGACCATGTCCAGTAGATAGGATATTCAATGGAGAGTGCCAAGAGGGAAAGGATCGGGCATAGTAGAGCTTGTGATGACCACGGATAGCAGATTTGCAGTGAAACAGTAAAGTGTTCGTGTTGTGGTGAGGAAAATACAAGAGGGGATAGACTCGGGGCTTTGGCATGGTGTGATCAAATACTAATATGACCACCTCTGCAAATTTGCAGCTCATTATGATGAAGCAAAATGACACTTGCTGTAGATAGTGCCCCACTGGTCAGATTTGGAAATGATGAAGTAGCACTCGCATAAATGATTGGATTAAGCTGAAATTTGGTGTAGATGAGTTATTTGGGCATATGAAGACTCTGTAAAAGTTTCATACCATTTGGATACACCAAAATAGTACTTGCTTCACAAAGCTCCAATCTGAACAGAATCTTAGGAAAATTCTTGACAGAAAATGGCTTAATAAAATGTGCCCAAATTTGGTAGAGATGAGTTATACGGATAAGGGAAGGTCCTGGTAAATTTTCAGCAATAATGAAGCAATATACAATGTACTTGCTTCACTAACTAAAATTATGACCAGAAGCAAAGATTTGATGATGAGCTCACATGGAGGGGTTACATGAGCTCAAATTTTAAGGACAGATATGATTGGAACATATGGAGGTTGTGACAAAATTTCAACTCATTTGGATATGCCTAGCTTGTACCTGCTTCACAAAGTTTCTTTCTGGTCAGAAACTATGGAAAATTGCTGAGAAATATTTACTAGGCAAATGAAGTCGAAATTTGGCATTATGCAATCATTTGAATGTGATAGGATGCCCAAAAAGTTTAGGTCAATCAGAGAGATATAGATGACACTTCCTTCACAAAGTGCCATTTAGGGCAGAATAGGAAAAGGATTATTTGAGAATTATTTTTGAACATGGCAAGGAAAACTTTTGCCATATTTGAAGAAGATATGACCCAAACAATTTATGAGAATTATTTGGGAATTTTGTGAAGGACAAAAATATAGGTTGCTTCACAACCTATGGCAAATAGAATTATTCCTTTAATAGAAAAAGGAATATTCCCATTAAAAGAATATTGGGATTGGTCCAAGATGGGGAATGACGTGATTTTGGGATGGATTATATGATGGAAAGCCACTTGTGAGACTTGAGAAGAGACGATCTTCCCAAGTTTGAAGACCACAGAGCCACATAAAAAGAAATCCAAGCAAAATTCACAGAAAAACAAAAGAAAAAGAAAGGGTCAAAAATCAGGGTGTGACATTTGTAATCCAAAAGAGTGGGCACATCACTAGTTAAAGTTTTGACCTCTCCAGACCCACTTTTATCAATTTTTTCATCAAGATTTTCACCCTCCGAATTATCGGCACGACTTCTAGCTAAAGTTGACTCTTCTCCAGTCCCTTTATCATCAATTTTAATTTTACTAAACAAGGAATTAATAGAAGAAACACCAATTACATTAAGATCTTCATCAATTTTATGAAAGCAGTCACTAGAAATGCTCTTTCTAAGAATTCTCTTTTAGCTCTTAGCATAGCGGTTCTTTTCTTACTTTCATCCATAGAAACATATAGAGCTTTAATTGATTCATCAACCTTGGGTACAAAAAATTTCAGAAATTCTATCGATACTTCTACACATATCATCAATCTTATTCAAGTTTTCTTCTATCGTAGTATTGAAGGCTTTTTGAGTATTGAAAAATTCTTTAATTTTATTCTCAAGATCAGAGGGGTTCCTATTATTATTGTAAGAAGAATTACCATAGGAATTACCATAATTATTAGAGGAATTTCCAGGACAAGGCCTAGGATTAAAATTACCTCTATAAGCATTGTTATTGAAATTGTTTTGTGAGATAAAAGTCACATCTACGACATCACTATTTTGCTCAATCAAAGTAGACAAAGGCACATCATTAAGATCAATAGGAGCACTTTTACTAGCAACCATTTTCATAAGAGCATCAACTTTTTCACTCAAGGAATTAATTTCTTCAACCGAATTAACTTTTTTACTAGTAGGCGCTCTTTTTGTATGCCATTGTGAATAATTTGCCATGATATTATCTAGCAATTTAGTAGCTTCAGCCAAAGTAATTTCCATAAAAGTGCCACCCGTGGCGGAATCTAAAAGATTTCTAGAAACAAAGTTCAATCCCGCATAAAAAATTTTATGATCATCCAGAGATTTAAACCATGAGTAGGACAATTTCTTAGCATCAATTTCATTCTTTCCCAAGATTGTGCAACATGTTCATGCTCAAGTTGCCTAAAATTCATGATTTGAGTTCTAAGGGAAATAATTTCGGCGGACGAAAAATACTTAGTAATAAAAGCATCTTTGCATTTGTCCCAAGAATCGATACTATTACGAGGCAAAGAAGAAAATCAAATTTTTGCACGATCCCTCAAAGAGAAAGGAAATAATTTCAACTTCACAATATCATATCCCACATCTTTTTTCTTTTGCATATCACACAATTCTATGAATGTGTTTAGATGGGACGCGACATCCTCATTAGGAGTACCGAAAAATTGATCTTTCCTAACAAGATTCAACAAAGCGGCATTAATATCACAAGATTCCGCACTAGTGGCAGGAGGAGCAATCGGAGTGCTAATAAAATCATTGTTATTGGTATTGGAAAAATAACACAACTTGGTGTTTTCCTGAGTCATCGTGACTACGCAACCAAGATTGCAAACAGATCTGACGAGAATAAGACGAACGAAAAAGAGGGCGAATAAAATGGAAAAAAATTTGTGAAGTGGGGGAGATGAAAATGAGAGGCAAATGGCAAATAATGTAAATTGCAAGGAGATGATATTTGTGATTAGGAACCTGATAGATGTTGATGATGTCTCACCGGCAACGGCGCCACAAGTTCCTTTTGATGTCGCTGGAACTACGTCGATATTTCCCCAAAGAGGAAGGGATGATGCAGCACAACTACGGTAGGTATTTCCCTCAGTTATGAAACCAAGGTTATCGAACCAGTAGGAGAACCAAGCAACACTATGTAAATGGTACCTGCGCACAAAGAACAAATACTTGCAAGCCGACGTGTAAAAGGGTTGTCAATCCCTTTCGGGTAACGGTGCCAGAAATTGTCAAGTTGACGGGATAAAAATTATGGTAGAATGATAGATGCAAATAATGGCAAATAAAACTCAGCGAGGTATTTTTGGGTTTTTGATAATATAGATCTGAAAATAAAATATGCAAATAAATAAAAAGGCAAATAGCAATATAGATCTGCAAATATATGATGGGAAGATAGACCCGGGGGTCGTAGATTTCACTAGTGGCTTCTGTGAAGAAATAGCACACGGTGGGTAAACAAATTACTGTTGGGCAATTGATAGAACATCGAATAATTATGACGATATCCAAGCAATGATCATTATATAGGCATCACGTCCAAGATTAGTAGACCAACTCCTGCCTGCATCTACTACTATTACTCCACACATCGACCGCTATCCAGCATGCATCTAGTGTATTAAGTTCATGGAAAAATGGAGTAATGCAATAAGAACGATGACATGATGTAGATGAGATCTATTCATGTAGGAATAGCCCCCATCTTGTTATCCTTAATAGCAACGATACATGCGTGTCTTGCTGCCCCTTGTGTCACTGGGAAAGAACACCGCACGATCGAACCCATCATAAAGCACCTCTTCCCATGGCAAGAAAAATCGATCTAGTCGGCCTAACTAAACCAAAGATTCAAAGAAGAAATACGAGGCTATAAGTAATCATGCATATAAGAGATCAAAAACTCAAATAACTTTCATGGATATATAGATCTGATCATAAACTCAAAGTTCATCGGATCCTAACAAACACACCGCAAAAAGAGTTACATCAAATAGATCTCCAAGAGACCATTGTATTGAGAATTAAACAGAGAGAAGAAGCCATCTATCTACTGACTATGGACCCGTAGGTCTTTGATGAACTACTCACGCATCATCGGAGAGGCACCAATGAGGATGATGAACCCCTCCGTGATTGTGTCTAGATTAGATCTCGTGGTTCTGGAACTTGCGGCGGCTGGAATTGTGTTTCGTCGACTCCCCTAGGGTTTTTGGAATATTGGGGTATTAATAGAGCGAAGAGGCGGTGCGGGAGGCCACCCAGGTGGGCACAACCCATCTGGGCGTGCCTGGGCCTCCAGGCGCGCCCTGGTGGGTTGTGCCCCTCTCGAGGCTCCCCTCTGGTACTTCTTTGTCCCATCTTGTTTCTTCTGGTCCAAAAAAATTCTCCAAAAAGTTTTGCTGCATTTGGACTCTGTTTGGTACTGATATTCTGCGAAGTAAAAAACAAGGAAAAAACAACAACTGGCACCGGGCACTATGTCAATAGGTTAGTCCCAAAAAATGATATAAAGTTGCTATAAAATGATTGTAAAACATCCAAGAATGATAATATAACAGCATGGAACAATAAAAAATTATAGATACGTTGGAGACGTATCACCCCATCAAATATTTAGTCTTGAAGCTAACATTTTAGAAATAACCATATATAAGACATTGCATAAACTAATAGGTCTATATTGGGAAATACTTTCAGGAGTTTTAACCTGAGGTATGAGAACTATAACTGTGTCATTCCAACCCTCCGAGATTTTCTAATTATGCATTGCATTAAGAACTTCACTTGTAAGTGTATCTCGAATAATATGCCAACATTTTTTTAAAGAAAATTGCATAAAATCCATCCATACCTATTACCTTTGTGTTACCAATAGAAAATAGGGCCTTTTCACCTCCTCTGATGTATTGGGTTTAAGTAGTTCATGATTCATATTGCTTGACACTCTTGGGACGACCTTCTCAAAGAAAGCAAGATCAGGCTCATCAATCTCGGTTGAAAATAGCCCTGCAAAATAGTCGGATATCAGTGGTTTCAAATATGTTGAACCCTCATGCCAATTGCCTTGAGCATCCTTCAACCTCTTAATCATGTTTCTCTTGCGGCGGGCTGATGCAGCATTATGAAAGTAATCTGTATTTTGGTCGCCGAATTGAAGCCAGTCCACTCTACTTCGTATAGCCCAATGGATCTATTCCAATTCTAGTAATTTCTCAACTTCACCCGACAACTCCGTCCGACGTGCAATGTTTTCACTCGTAAGGCTTGAGTAGCTACTTTCTATAACTCTCTTTGGGTACCAGCAATTTATTTTTTGTTCTCTTTGAAACAGACTTATCCCACCTATGTAAACTATCATGTACGATAGCAAGCCTTGTAGCCAAAGAGGTCATTCGTCCTCTAGGGCCAACGTGTTCCCATGCACCTTCCACGATCGCAACAAAGTCATTTTCATTTAACCATCTAGACTCGAATCTCAGCAATGTGTGGCTCATACATTCCTAGGCCAACTCCGCATCAATTGACATGAGAATCAGCCTATGATCTAACTTGCAATAGTTAAAACATTGCACCGACGAGTTAGCAAATAAGGTGTTCCATGCATAATTGGGTAGCGCCTTTCCAGCCTTTACCTGATGTTTCCACACTACTAGGTAAATTTATCACCCAAGTAACCACAGTCACTCGGCTGACAATCATCTAGGGTATCCTGAAAAGCTTTCATGTACCATTCCGGTCTTGCTCTCCCCCTTTGAGGGAGTCCTGGATTAGGGGGTCCTTGGGCTACTGGCCTATCTCTCATTGGCCGGACAAGGTGGGCAGCACCGCAACTACTAGAAGGCCGAACTATGAGGCGACTTCATACCCGGACAGGAAGTCTTTGATGCCTTGGTGTGTCCTCCAAGTCAATATAAGAAGAATCGGCATGTTTATACCTTCCTTGTAACCGACCATGTGTAACCCTAGTACCCCTGGTGTCTATATAAAGCAGAGGGTTTAGTCCGTAGAGGCTAGAACAACAACCATCATCCTACTCGCCTAGGGTTTAGTTCATCTGATCTCGTGGTAGATCGACTCTGTAATCATCCTATACACATCAATATAATCAAGCAGGACGTAGGGTTTTACCTCTTCGAGAGGGCCCGAACCTAGGTAAACATCGTGTCCTTTGTCCTTTGTTCCCCATTGATCCAAGACCCACAGCTCGGGACCCCCTACCCGAGATCCGCCGATTTTGACACCGACATTGGTGCTTTCATTGAGAGTTCTGTTGTTGGCTCACCAAAGGATCGATCGCTTGTTTAGTCGTCAACGACGCCATCCATGCCAGGGACATCTTTGTCCCCGGCCAGACTTTCACGTTTGGCAGTATCATCCTGCGCGCTGATCCGACCAACCGTCTCGGCCAATTTGTGAGCTTCGCCCCCGATCAGGAGATCCGGCTAGAGAGCCTAGAGTTTGTCGCCGACTCCCGGGGAGATCGTACTCTTACAAAGTCTTCAACTCCCATCTAAGAGCTTTCTAATCCCGACGCTTTGACTTCGGGATCGGCTAACCTAGCAGGGACTGCTGTCACCCAGGGCCCGGCCTTAAAACCCGACCTCATCAAATCGTTTGAATTATTTTCAGCCGAACACCGCCTGGGCGCGATCTCGAACATCCCTGGAGCGGCTACACTGTGGGTCAATCCCAAATATTCGGAGAGTATGGACCCAGCAGACCTCTCATCATTGAATGATCTACTAGACCGGATGTCAGGGAAAATGACACCTATGGGATCACAGGGAATCCCTACTACGGTTGACAGGGCGCGGGGCTGTGGAAAGAGCGGGTTTAGGAGATCAACACGGGGGAATTTTATCCAGGTTCGGGCCGCAAGCGATGCGTAATACCCTACTCCTACTGGTTTGTGTTTATCTGGTGTTCTTGGACTAGCTACAAAGCGTGCGGGGTCCAAAAAGTCTGAATCCTCCCTCAGTGTGCCGCAGGCCTCCTTTTATAGTCAAAGGGGTCGCCACAGTGGCACGTAGGAGGTGGAAAGTATGTACTGTACACAAGTCTATCCCTGGCACCGTAGGACAAATGCTTTCAATGCACTGCCGACGTGCCCTCTCACTTTATCGGGGACGGCAAGGAAGCTCATCCTGTCTGTCGCCGCTTTGCCTCGCTCCAGCGCGTGTCCAGGCTGACGAGGTATGCAGCGCCACGCTGGCTGGCTGGCTGCTGAGTTGGTGCGGTGGCAGAGTCTTCACGAAGATCTGCATGACACCACACAGGTGCTTGCTGAGTTGGCCTGGAAGCTGCATGTCGCCACGCAGGTTCCTGCCTTGTTGGCGTGTTGACTGCTGTGTTGGAACGACAGTGGAGCTTTGGCAGGTGTGGGCCTGGCTGCGGCCCCACAGATGTCCCCGGCAAGGGTCTTGCCGTGGTCTCGCAGGTGTCCCCGGCAAGGGTCTTGCCGGGGGTCTTGTGAGCGTCCCCGGCACGGATCTTGCCGGGGGTTTCCGTCTTCTGGTTCTCATCTAATCTTGTCTGCTCTTGGTCTTCACAAAGATCTGCATGCCACCATGCATGCGCCTCCCGAGCCTTGGTTCCAATGTCGTTGATGGTGTTGGAACTCTTAGGCTCAAGGGTGGCGGCCTCGCTGGTGTTGGGAAAGTTGCCCCGGCAAGGCTCTTGCCGGGGCTATGTAAGCTGCCACTGGCAAGGCTCTTGCCGGGGAAAGCCCACCTTGTCCCTTTGCTCCTCACGCCTCTGGCTTGGCGCTGCTTTGGTTATCTTGTGTCTTTGCTTCCTCTGCCCCGCCAAGCGTGGCCGCAGGCGCGGCTACAACTGCCCACGCACAAGTAAAGGGGCACAGAAGGCCCCTACTTTTGTGCACCGACAGGAGCCCCTGGGCCTGGGCCACACATAAGCGCAGAGCGTTGCTGGGCCAGGCCCAGAACGGTGCGCGGGCACGCGTGGCAGTCTTTACTGCGGTAATTCCTTCGCCAGTTGTGCTTCCCCACGACCCGCGTTGAATGCGTGATGTGGGGGTCGTGCGTGGGGCTGTTGCAGCACGCCTGCGTCACGTCGTGGTAAATGGTAATGAGGCGGCCCGCGTCTTCCCCATAAAAAGGAAAACTGCAGGGGCGCTGCTCATTTACCCTCTGTGCCCTCCCCAATCTCAGAACCATCGCTCCCTTCTTCTTCCTCAAGCTCCTGCCTTTGCTCGCCGCCGCCGCGCCGTCATTGCCCTTAATCCCTCAGCCCCTCTCAGCCGCTATGGCGCCCAAGACAGGCAAGGGCAAGGGAGCGGCCAAGGATGCCGGGGAGAAGGAGGCACCAGAGAGCGAGTTGGCGGTGCTTCAGATGCAGCACGCCTACTTCCCCTCGATGGTCGATGCAGTCCACCTCAGGGACTACTTCAAGCCCCTGTGGGGGAGGGAGACGACGGGGCACCCTGCCACGCGCATCGTCCCCGCCGATTTCGCACAAGTCGGCCCAAATCGGTACCCTTTCTTCGTCAACTACTTCTCTTGCGGGCTCTGCCCCCCTTTCTCTGATTTCTTCAACGACGTCATGCACACCTACGGCTTCCATCTTCTGGATCTTACACCGAATGTCGTGGCGTGCATGGCCTTCTTCGCCCATCTCTACGAGGGCTTCGCCGGAGTGCTCCCCAGCACGGCGCTCTTCCGCCACTACTTCTATCCTCGCATCCAGCCAGGGGGCGCCATCTCCCCCCCCCCCCCCCCCCCCCCCCCCCCCCCCCCCCCCCCCCCCCCCCCCCCCCCCCCCCCCCCCCCCCCCCCCCCCCCCCCCCCCCCCCCCCCCCCCCCCCCCCCCCCCCCCCCCCCCCCCCCCCCCCCCCCCCCCCCCCCCCCCCCCCCCCCCCCCCCCCCCCCCCCCCCCCCCCCCCCCCCCCCCCCCCCCCCCCCCCCCCCCCCCCCCCCCCCCCCCCCCCCCCCCCCCCCCCCCCCCCCCCCCCCCCCCCCCCCCCCCCCCCCCCCCCCCCCCCCCCCCCCCCCCCCCCCCCCCCCCCCCCCCCCCCCCCCCCCCCCCCCCCCCCCCCCCCCCCCCCCCCCCCCCCCCCCCCCCCCCCCCCCCCCCCCCCCCCCCCCCCCCCCCCCCCCCCCCCCCCCCCCCCCCCCCCCCCCCCCCCCCCCCCCCCCCCCCCCCCCCCCCCCCCCCCCCCCCCCCCCCCCCCCCCCCCCCCCCCCCCCCCCCCCCCCCCCCCCCCCCCCCCCCCCCCCCCCCCCCCCCCCCCCCCCCCCCCCCCCCCCCCCCCCCCCCCCCCCCCCCCCCCCCCCCCCCCCCCCCCCCCCCCCCCCCCCCCCCCCCCCCCCCCCCCCCCCCCCCCCCCCCCCCCCCCCCCCCCCCCCCCCCCCCCCCCCCCCCCCCCCCCCCCCCCCCCCCCCCCCCCCCCCCCCCCCCCCCCCCCCCCCCCCCCCCCCCCCCCCCCCCCCCCCCCCCCCCCCCCCCCCCCCCCCCCCCCCCCCCCCCCCCCCCCCCCCCCCCCCCCCCCCCCCCCCCCCCCCCCCCCCCCCCCCCCCCCCCCCCCCCCCCCCCCCCCCCCCCCCCCCCCCCCCCCCCCCCCCCCCCCCCCCCCCCCCCCCCCCCCCCCCCCCCCCCCCCCCCCCCCCCCCCCCCCCCCCCCCCCCCCCCCCCCCCCCCCCCCCCCCCCCCCCCCCCCCCCCCCCCCCCCCCCCCCCCCCCCCCCCCCCCCCCCCCCCCCCAGGGCACCTACTACCAAGCCCACGCGTACGGAGGAGGAGGAGGAGGCAAACTTGGGCGGCAGTGGCTCCATCCCGGCAACGAACGTTGGCGGGGAGGGAAACGCTTCTTCCCAGCTCGGCACGGGTAAGTGGCCTGCCTCCTGTCCCTGTCTCTTTTTTTCCTTTTCTTTTTTTATTTGAACCTTGATTTTGGCTTCGTCTCATTCTCCATCTCGGCTTCCAGACCCTCCCTCGACGGACCAGGAGGATATTGACACCGTCATCGAGGAGGTCGCCAAGGACGCCGAGGCCGAGGCCGACAAGATTGCTGCCGAGAAGGCCGCCAAGACCGCCGCTGAGGAGGCCGCCAAGGGGCTTGCCGGGGAGGCCGGCAAGGCCACTGCCGAGGAGGCTGGCAAGGGGCCTGCCGGGGAGGAGGTGGCTGACAACCAACCTTCCTCCCCCATAGCCCCTGCCCCGGGCAAGTATTTGAAGGTGGGCGACGACCTGTTCGTCCACCTCCCAGGGACGGCGAGCACCAGGGCGCCAGCCGAAGGGGAGGTGTTCGACGATGAGGCGCTCGCCACCGCCGGGCTCCAGGTTGTTGATGAACTGAGCACTGGTGGTAGCGGTTCCCAAGAGGAGCAACTTCTTTGGGCCATGAGCGTCAACTTCCAGAAGCTTCAGGCGCTCCACCGTGCCCGCCTGGACAAGGTGAAATCCAGGATGGAAGCAGCGGACAAGGCGGAGGCGGATCTTGAGGAGCGCGTCGCTCAGACACAGGTCTGGTTCAACGAGGCCCGGGAAGAACTGAAGGCTGCTCAGGGCGAGCTAGCTGAGCGCAAGCGGGAGCCCATCCTGAAGTAGGCTGATGTCGAGAAGGCCCAGGAGGTGGCGAAGGAGCAGGCTGCCAAGGACGAGGCTGCTCGGCAATAGCACCAGGCCCTGCTAAACTCCCAGGAGGAGGACCTGGCCGCCCGTGAGGAAGCGCTCGCTGCCACGCTCCGCAGAAAGGATGAGGAGGTCGAGAAGCTCGTCGCGCAGCACACCCAGGAGCTGGAGCAGAGGCACAAGGACGCGCTCGATGCTCTGGCTCGGGTTCACGCCGATGAAGTGGAGAAGCTGGAGCTGGAGCAGGATGGACTGAAGAAGGTGGTCTTGGAGCTGATGGAGGAGAGGGACACGGCCAACCGTGCTTTGGCGGATGCCCAGGCCGCAGTCTCCGATAAGGCCAAGCTGCTCTCCGAGGCCAACGACTCCATCAATGACCTTAAGCTGAAACTAGACGGCTTGGAGGGGAAGCTTTCAGAGGCCGGGGCTCATGAGGAGACCCTAAACAAGGCCCTGGAGGACGAGAAGAGGCTGCGGACCAATGACGCCGCTGAACACAAGGATTACCTGAAGAGCGTAAACCTCTGGATCAGCCGCCTCGTCAATGTTACAGAGAGGCTCACCACGTGGCTGGCCGCCATGGTCATGTCGAACTTCAAGTACTCCCCGGAGGTGAACGTGAGCCCCAACGCTAGGCTGACCTTGTTCTTCGAGGGCGTCCTTGAAGCCCTGGAGCAGCTCCGTTCCAACCGAGCGACCTCTCTGGCCAATGAGGCCCGGAAGCTTTGCCGGGGTGCCCAAGGTCCTCACCACGGTGGTGTACTGGAACCCCAACATCGACTTCGCCGACGCGCTGGAGAGCTTGCCGGAGGATGTGGACCTCGCGGCGCTCGAAGAGCGTATCGAGCCCATCATCAGCCGCGTCGACGGAGTCAGGAGGGTGGAGGGCCAGCGCCGAGACTAGGCACCCCATTTCTCATTGCCGCTGCGAGTTCATGACCAAGACGATTTTATCTTAAGTTAGAAATGCAGCAACAATTGATGTAATATAACTCTGCAGTACTTTAAGAAGAAACATGCTATCTTCTTGTGTTCATCTTTCTTTGTACGTATACACCTACGCCCAGTGGGATAGGTTTGCCGGCGCATAAACCCATGCTATGGCACTTTGAGGACGGATCCTTAGCAGCCTGCCGGGGGGTGCTTGCCGCCGGACAAACCACCTCGCCGCTCTCAGCGCCGCCGCTTGAACTGTTGAGCGGACTCGAAACAGAACAAGGGCGTTGCTAATAGTGGGCAGGTCACCTTGCCGTTCTCAGCGCGGCCGCTCGAACTGTTGAGCGGACTCAAAACAGAACAAGGGCGTTGCCAATAGCGGAAGGGTCCCATTGCGTGCAGGTTTTCCATACAAAGAACAAGACCTTTCGAGGAGAATTACCTTATATTAAAAGGAATTGTTCAAAGTTTTGCGTGACTTAGCTTTTCGGTCGCCACGTAGATGGTTGTTGCGGCTGCTGACAGCACCGCTACGCCTAGCCGATGGCACCAGAGCGTGGCTGATCACCGTCGCCTTCCTCTCTCGAGCCATCGCGACGAAGAAATCGATGAGCTGACTCCAAAACCAGATTTTCACAGCTTGCGCCCCCTACCTGGCGCACCAAAGATGTCGGGGAAAACGACACCTATGGGATCACAGGGAATCCCTACTACGGTTGACAGGGCGCAGGGCTGTGGAAAGAGCGGGTTTAGGAGATCAACACTGGGGAATTTTATCCAGGTTCGGGCCGCAAGCGATGCGTAATACCCTACTCCTGCTAGTTTGTGTTTATCTGGTGTTCTTGGACTAGCTACAAAGCGTGCGGGGTCCAAAAAGTCCGAATCCTCCTTCAGTATGCCGCAGGCCTCCTTTTATAGTCAAAGGGGTCGCCACAGTGGCACACAGGAGGTGGAAAGTATGTATTGTACACAAGTCTATACCTGGCACCGTAGGACAAAACGCATTTAATGCGCTGCCGACGTGCCCTCTCACTTTATCGGGGACGGCAAGGAAGCTCGTCCCGTCCGTCGCCGCTTCGCCTCGCTCCGACGCACGTCCAGGTTGACGAGGCATGCAACGCCATGCTGGCTGGCTAGCTGCTGAGTTGGTGCGGTGGCAGAGTCTTCATGAAGATCTGCATGCCACCACGTAGGTGCTTGCTGAGTTGGCCTGGAAGCTGCACGTCGCCACGCAGGTGCCTGCCTTGTTGGCGGGTTGACTACTGTGTTGGAACGGTGGTGGAGCTTTGGCAGGTGTGGGCCTGGCTGCGGCCCCGCAGATGTCCCCGGCAAGGGTCTTGCCGGGGTCTCGCAGGTGTCCCCGGCAAGGGTCTTGCCGGGGGTCTTGTGAGCGTCCCCGGCAAGGATCTTGCCAGGGGTTTCCGTCTTCTGGTTCTCATCTAATCTTGTATGCTCTTGGTATTCACAAAGATCTGCATGCCACCATGCAGGCGCCTCCCGAGCCTTGGTTCCAATGTCGTTGATGGTGTTGGAACTCTTAGGCTCAAGGGTGGCGGCCTCGCTGGTGTTGGGCAAGTTGCCCCGGCAAGGCTCTTGCCGAGGCTATGTAAGCTGCCCCGGCAAGGCTCTTGCCGGGGAAAGCCCACCTTGTCCCTTTGGTCCTCCCGCCTCTGGCTTGGCGCTGCTCTGGTTATCTTGTATGTTTGCTTCCTCTGCCCCGCCAAGCGTGGCCGCAGGTGCGGCTACAACTGCCCGCGCACAAGTAAAGGGGCACAGAAGACCCCTACTTTTGTGCACCGACACCGGATCCAAGCCATGGGAATCTCCGACGGCTGATCCTCAGTCTATGATCAGATCGGGTTTAAACCCGATAACAGAGAAATTCACATTCCGCCTGTCACACACCTCATCGCCATCGTTGAGGATTTGCCTGAAGGCTCGCAGTCTCCAAAGTTAAAAACAAACTATGTCCGGTTCTCTGTTCATCTCGTCCAGGCTTCTAGCCCGGAGGCCGATGTTTGCCCTGAAGAGAGCCTGAAACCAAGCCCCGCCTTGAAGCACAACCTTGAGTCTGCACAACAATATTCAGCTGACAGTCCGGATACCGAACTTGACGCATCGGACACCGTGAGTGTGCTGGACACCACCGCCAAAGCTCCGGATACACAACCCATTGGGGCGCAAAGTTTTTTCTCACTCACCCCCCACGTCGAGTACTCCCCAAGTAACTCCGGGAAGCCAGAAATATGGGACTTAATGTACATAAAGCAGCAGCTCAGAGAAATGGTCCACCACTTCTGGGCCAGATTCCTCCTGGTCAAAGACAAGATAACGGACTACTACGACCAAGAAATCATAGCGACCTTTCGGCATAACTGCCGAGACGAAGGTATCTTAAATTCCCTCACCCGTCACCATGTCCAAAACTTCACCGAGTTGTCGGATCTGGTACGCAAATATTGCGCCATGGAAAGTGCTTGGTAGGCACAACAGATGCGTGTGGAGTCAATCCATGCCGAAGAGCCCAGAAAAGCTCTGGCAAAACGCGCATACCCATGGCGGTCGGCCGAACACGAGCCCGTCGGGAAGAAGAATAGACCCCTCGCCATACCCAGAACAGTCCTCGATGAGCTACTAGACAAACCATGCCCCATACACTCGGTACTGCTGAACACAAACACAACCCATAGCCTTCGAGCTTGCTGGGTGGTTAGGCAGGTGGCAAAGAGTGGGGAAGCTATCCTCGGTATCACACCCTCCAGTAGACGATCGGCAACACCCTCGAACAACGACACTGAGGTCCTGACGATCTATGAGACATTTTCCTCAAATAATCAGAGGAAAAGAGCCCTTCGAGAACTCGGCCAAGTCCACCAGGTCCGCAAAATTCATCGACGGATACACCAATCACCTTCGACAAGGAAGATGAGTTGAGGGCCCGCCCAAGCACCAGCAGCACTAGTCTTTGATCCCATAATGGACGGCTTTAGACTAACCAGGGTGCTTATAGACGGAGGCGGCGGCTTAAACCTCTTTTACGAGGATACCCTTGACAAAATGCAGTTTGACAGATCTCGCATCAAACAGAGCTACACTACCTTTCGAGGAATTATCCCCAGCAGAGAGGCATGTTGCTCCGGATGAGTCACTCTCGACGTAGTATTCGGCACTCCCGAGAACTACAGGTCCGAAGGGCTACTCTTCCACATTGTGCCCTTCCACAACGGATACCACGCTCAATTGGGGCGCGATGCATTTGCAGGGTTTCAGGCCATACCACATTACGGGTATATGAAACTCAAAATGCCAGGGCCCAATGGCGTGATCACAATCGCAAGCGATCCGGATAGAGCCCTTCGAGCCGAAAACAAAACAACAACGCTTGCCCTCGAAGCATTATTCGAGGCCCTCGCAGCTGAGGAATTAACTACACTCTGCACAATTGTGGATAGGGACGATGTGGTCCTCAGCAAAAGGCCCAAATCCACATCCTTCAAACCAGCTAACGAAATAGTCAAATTCCAAGTGCATCCAACGGATCCCAACAAGACAGCGTCCATCGGAGCACACCTGGATCCCGCAGTCGACGAATCATTACGCATGTTCTTGCGCCAAAACTGGGACATATTCCCTGGCACCCTTCAGATATGCCAGGAATCCCACGAAGACAGGCGGAGCATAGCCTGAATATAATCAAGGGCTTCAAGCCAGTTAAACAGTCGCTCCGCCGATTTTCGGAACCCAAGCGTCAAACTATGGGAGAAGAATTACCAAAATTACTTGAAGCCGGATTTATCCGAGAAATCAAACACCCCAAGTGGTTGGCAAATCTGGTCATGTTACCCAAGAAGGACAAATCATGGCGGCTATGCGTCGATTTTAAAGACCTAAATAAAGCCTGCCCTAAGGATCCCTTCCCTTTACCTCACATAGATTGAATCATCGACGCCACCGCCGGACACGACTCACTATGTTTCCTCGACGCCTATTCCGGATACCATCAGATCAAAATGAAGGAGTCCGACCAAGCTACAACCGCATTCATCACCCCCTACGGGCCATTCTGCTTCAACACAATGCCTTTCGGGCTAAAAATGCAGGCGCCACATACCAGCGCATGATTCAAACATGTCTAGAAAATCAAATCGGCAAAACAGTCAAAGCATACACTACAAAAAAACACTTGCGTGATGATACGTGTTTGTCACAGTAGGTCACGTTTTCTGTCATGCTTGTACATCCATGATGATTTTATGACAGAATCAAGATAGTCATACATGTACTGTCGTAGAAGTGTTCCATGACAATACTCAAATTATCATCATGGAAGTGTCCACTTCCATGACAATAAATGGCGTCTCATGGAAGTGCTTTCGTCAAGGGTAACCGACACGTGGCATCCACCATAACGGGTCGCCATTATGCTATCGGGTCCGGTTTTGGATCCGATAACCCGTTAAAGCCAGGACCAATGGAGATTTTCCACGTGTAAATTTCTCATTGGCCGGGTGAACCACGTGTCAGCTACCCATTGGTACAGATGTCAACCGTCCAATGGACAGGATGCGCCTATGATGCGTCGACACGTGGCGAGGCCCAACAGCGGCCCATTTAAGTTAAAAAGGCCGACCTATTTGACTTGGTCAAAAGGAAGTGGGCCGGCCCACGAAAAGCCTGTTAACGGCCTGTTCGCATATAGCCCATTTACAGCCCGCTAACTCACCGCCTGTTATGACCTATCCGAATTTGGCCCAGTAATGTCATCTGGGCTGTCTAATATGATCCTGGGCCGTTTTAACTTCTGGCCCATGTATGGCCCATGACGTCTTTTGGCCCATATGAGGCCCTTTGTAACTGTGGGCCCATTAAAGGCCTGTGGTGAAACTGGCCCGTAATGAACAGTGTATCGCTTTATGCCCATTAACGGCTCATTATTCCATTGAGCCATTTCCAGCCCATGTTACCTTTTGGCCTTCTAAGGGCCCATTTATTCTTGGGCTCATATCCAGCATTCGGTTACTTACGGTCCGTTACTGGCATGTTCCACTAGTGGGCCAAATTCAGCCCATGGTTGCAGTCAGCCCGTTTGTGGCTCGTTAACCATTTGGCCTATCACTGGTATGCGTCGGTCCAAACAAACGGTTTTTAACCCCTTTCCGCGACGGCATTTGGAACCGTTGCCAAGTGAGTGTGGGTGATAGGGGGGTCCTTCCCACACGACCCAGAAACCGTCGGGGATATGCCCTCCTGGCACACACGCTCGGCAAAATCAGGTCGTGTGTGACCGGCGAGCGCTCAAATACGGAAATACGTACAGTTGAGCTAAAAATACAATTATACAGGCAAAATTGTTTCCGGTTGCAAGTACATCCCACACAGTCAGTCCCCGCTAAACGTTTCCGTTCGTATGTACATCCCACAAAGTTGCTCTAAGGAAAACGTATCCATTCACAGGTACATCACACACAATTTTTCCCGTTAAATCATTTGCGTTATTGAATGTATCACACACGGTCCGTAGAAGAAACTGTGTGGCAAAGGCTGTCCATCACACACAGTTTTTATGTGGTAAACGTTTGCGCAAGGTGGCCTAACGCAAACAATTTTCAAGAGAAAGTCATGTGTGATTGTTCATTGATCCAACACGGTTTATTCCTAGAAACTGTGTGCGTTGCCTGAGGTCATCGCCCACGGTATTTTTTTCAATAACCGTTTGCAATATCAAAACCCAATTAGCAGGCTAATTTGCCATTAGCAGGCTAATTGCCCTATTATTAATAATCCATTTATTAATCTAATTGACATTCATATTAAGCACACAATATATTTCATTTCCATATTAAGGAAGCAGAATTTCATAATTGAAGTACATCAGAGTACAACATGATATAGCTTCAGCACTCAGCTACCCCATTACACAACTGCACCAGCACCAAGTTCCACATGCAACATGTAGAACCTTTCGAAATTAGCATCATATACGGTATATAGACAGATGCATCTCATCTGGAAAACTGCTGAAGTGGAAGGCGAATATTGAGCCTTCATTCATGTTGAAGGTCTTTGCAACTTTAGGCCAGTGCCTGTGGATGATTGACCGTCCGTCCTTCGTCCTCTTCAGGAACACTTCAATATTGAACCATGGGTGTTGTATGAAAACCTTCCTCGCCTCCTGACCATAGAGGTGGTTTGAGAGGTAATCATCAGTGAACTGCTTTGGAAAAGCCTGAAAACAAGGATGTGCATAAATATCTTCTCTATATTGGAAATGGGGCAACGGAATAAAAAAAGGCAAGGTATAATAGTTAGTACCATCTTGTAGTGAACTGATGTCTTCTTCATTGTGCAGACAAAGATCTTGTTGTTTTTTGTCGCTAATTTCTTTATCCTAACAATCTTTCTGAGTTTCTTGATTTGATTGATATTCATGGACAACTCATTTCCCCATATGCAAAAAGGGTCGAACAGTGGGTCAAAACCTCTGACAGCAGGACCTACATGTGCAAGACCAAATTGTTAAAAACCAAAATATTAGAATGGTTCCTGCAATTGCACACTAATGTGCTATTAGAGAACGGACCATGCACGTGCTAACCTCGATTGTAAACCTCAGTGCTTCCCATTGTTTCCCTGCAACACATATAAGGTAGTTAGTCAACAGGTTAAGTAAGGGTTCGCATGCTATCATTAAAATATGTTGATGAAAAATAAGCACATTGCAGATTCATCAGATTAATTCAAGTCACACGAAAAACCCATTTATCCAAACATGGCATAATTAAGAACTAGGAAATATAGCACTTGCATATGTTTCTCATGTATTAAGTGCAGCCAAATTCGATTTATTCCTCACATGCACAACAATACAAAATTCTACCCATGACAATTGGACATCGCATTGCAGAATTGAACCAAGCAGTTAACTAAACACCACAACAAATGAACCAAACATTAACTAAGCACCACATTGCACAATATAACATACTCCTAATAGAAGATCAGACAGTTAACCAAACAGTTAACTACAGCCAATTGTAGCAATTGTATTTGTTTGTCATGTATTTACTACAGCCAAATTCAATTTATTCCTCACATGGTATCAATGTTGGGGATATTGCTTATTGGGAACTTATCGGTCGACCCATGATAAGGGGTAAATTGGCCAGTTTATTGGCATATCGGCCGATTTATCGCCATATCGGCTGATTTATCGGCCAATTTATCTGATCGGTCAGACGACGGTAAGCGATAAATCGGCTGATTTATCGGAATATCGGAAGATATCTTGAACAGTGCATGGTATACAATAACAGAATGCACCCACAACTATTGAACATCGCATTGCAGAATTGAACCAAACAGTTAACTAAACACCACAACACAAATGAACCAAACGTTAAGTGAGCACCACATTGCACAATGTATAACCAAACCAAGCATGCTTGACAACTTGGAAATATAGCAATTGTATTCGTTTCTCATGTATTTTGTAAAGATAAATTCGATTTATTTCTCACATGGAAGACAATACAAAATTGTAGCCTGAAGAATTGAACATCACATTTGCATAATTGAACCAAACAGTTAACTGAAGATGACAACTAATTAACAAAAAAATTAATAAGTGAGCACCACACTGCACGACATATAGAACATATACACTAGAGCAACAGATTGCATGGTAAAATTAGATAGCACAATTCACTAGAATTTGTGAAGGAAAGGCAGGAGCCGCACACGCAACGGGTAAGCCGAGCATGCTTAACCGGCGTAGCTAGCAAATGGCAAGGTGGTCCTCCAAGATCTGCGTCGGCACGAATGGCAGCCATCGCGATCTCATCCACGTGTGCGGCCGTGATTTGCTTCTCCGCTGCCAAATGCTCCTTGAGATCCTGGCTATACTGCGTGCACCATGGCTTAGGGCGGCGCTTATTTGGTGGAGGGGTTGGTGATTTGGGTGGAACATGTCACGCTCACGCCGGCGGTCGGGGCATGTGGGATGTGGAAGGAGGAGGAGGATGGGGGTCGGGTGTGGATTACCTGCCTGGATAGACGAGGCCGAGCAGCGTGAAGGAGGGTAAGCAAGGAGTGAAGGTTTCAACTTGGAAAGGAAGGCGGAAAGAGGGGAAATATGGCTTTTGGTAAGGGGGAGGGGGCGGGGAGGTAGATATTTCTGCGGAAGCCAAAAATTTGGAATCGCTTCAGCCAAAAAACTGGCGCACAAAGTGTCATCAGACACGGTCCCTTATTCAGAACTGTGTACGATATGTGAACATCACAAACGATTCAGATAGCTTCACCCGTGTGTGATAGTTTGAACATCAAAAGTTTTGGTTTGAATTTCCATGGTTATAGTGGTCATCCACGTCATTGCATAATTTAGGTACACAAAGGAGACTACAGCACACCCACACTTCTTAATCGAGCAAGTTCAGCAATTAAACAGAGCTAGCTGACCTAAACATTACTCTAACAAATTAAAGACTGGCGCTCTTAATTAAACAAAACAAAGAGTACTACCACGGCTGGTGCTCGTCGATCTTCGCCGCCGCCTCCTTGTCTAGCTCGCGCCCGACGGTCTCCTGGGGAAGGGGCTCCATGGCATCCATCGCACCATACTCGGCAAGCATCTCACCATCCGCGTCCGCCATCTCTTTGGAAAAGGCCGCCATGAGCTAGGCGTGGGCGGACCCGATCTGGGCTTGGACGGGCTCCGTTGTCGCAAGGTATGTGGCGGAGGAACGGACGGCTGCTCAAACGCTCTCGACGATTGCCAGCTCTTCGGCCGTGGGTTGCCGACCGTTGTCGGAGAAGCTTCGTTCGATTTGTGCGGTGACCGCCAGGAGCTGGGCATGGGCAGCCTCGACATGGTCATGGGCGGCCTCCATCAGGGCTAAGACCGCCGCTGCGGAACGTACAGCTGATGTGCCGCTCTCGCCAGTTGCTATCCCCGAGGCAGATGTTGCTGCTGCCACCTGAGAAGCAACAGCGGCAGTTTGGGCTACCTTTGCCACCTGGTCGCAGATTGCGGCCGCGCTCATGCACCTTGTTAGCACGCGCATGGCGGCTGCAACCGCGCTCTCGCCGGAGTGGGCCACCGAAGTTGCCCTCATGACGCGGGTCCACGTGCCCATCTTTCACCGGTGAGGATTGAACAGTGAAATGATATTTGCGGAGCGAGCTGGTGTGCTTGAGACGCCGGTTGTGGACTGTAGCCGACTCACCTTCTCGCGTAAGCCATAGGCATACTATACACCGACGGTGCTCCAGGATATTTTGTGCTGCATCTCACTCGGTTGGTGATAATAAACTGTGTGCGATCTACTTGATTTTTCATCTTGATTTGAATTACATAATGGGGTCACAGCGGCAATGGACGGTGTTTGAATTGCTAGACCTTTTATCTGGAGTGAACATACAACTATATGTGTGTCGTAAAAGAATTAGAATTATTCAGGGTTCGTTTGAACATTTTATACATTAAATTGGTTCTCTAGCCATTTCAGGTGCACAATTCAAAATTAAACTACATGCACATGCTCCGGTGCACCAACATGGGTTGTAAAATCATATATGTGTCCATGGGTTTATGCTTATCTCCAATGCAAGAAATGGGGATGAAATTCGAACACCACGGCACCGTGGCTCTCCGGCAAACGTCAACGTACTTGCTTTTGTAATTCTAGTAAATCCAAAATTCGTTCGTAATTCATGAAACTTGGCATGCTATCATGGAGCGGCATCAACATGCCGTGGTAAAAATTATGTCCCATTTGGGGCAGGTTTGGGTATAAGCTTCTCGTAAACCAGAGCTTCTCACAACAAGTGTGATGGTTTTGGTAGGGAACGTTTCACCTTTCTAGACTAAACGATATCCGTTGCCTCTTCTTGATTTCAAATTTTTTCCTAGTGTCAACATAGAACAACAGGAGTGTTGTGTCAATTTTTGGGATTTTTCGGGGTTCGCTTGGACATTTTTATACATTAACTGAGTTTCTATGCATTCATCTGCATAATTCAAATTTGAACTACAGGCACATGCTCTAATGCATATAAATTAGTTGAAAATTCAAATCCGTGTCCTTGGTTGCCTGCTTAGTTCCCATGCAAGAAATGGGAATGAATGTCAAACACCCTGCCACCGTCACTCGGCCGCAAACATTGAGATACCTAGTTTTTAAATTCTAGTAAATCCAAAACTCGTCTGAAATTCATGAAACTTGGCATGCTATCATGGAGCGGCATCAACATGCCGTGGTAAATTTTTTGTCCCATTTGGGGGCAGGTTTGGGTATATGCTTCTCACAAACCAGAGCTTCTCACAACAAGCTTGGTGGTTTCGGTAGGGAACGTCCCACCTTTGGGGACGAAATGATATCCATTGCCTCTTATTGCTTTCAAATTTTTCTCGTGTCAACATAGAACAACAGGAGTGTTGTGTCAATTTTTGTGATTTTTCGGGGTTCGTTTGGACATTTTTATGCATTAACTGAGTTTTCAATGCATTTATGTGCATAATTCAAATTTGAACTACATGCACATGCTCCAGTGCATATAAATTGGTTGAAAAATCAAATCTGTGTCCTTGGGTGCATGATTAGGTCCCATGCAAGAAATGGGAATGAATTTCAAACACCAGGGCACCGTTGATTGCCGCCAAAACATTGAGATACTTTATTTTTAAATTCTAGTAAATCCAAAACTTGTCTGAAATTCATGAAACTTGGCATTCTATCATGGAGCGGCATCAGCATGCCGTGTTAATTTTTTTGTCCCATTTGGGGCAGGTTTGGGTGTATGCTTCTCACAAACCAGAGCTTCTCACAACAATCATGATGGTTTCGGTAGGGAACGTCCCACCTTTGGGGACGAAACGATATCCATTGCCTCTTATTGCTTCCAAAATTTTTCTCATGTCAACATAGAACAACAGGAGTGTTGTGTCAATTTTTGTGTTTTTTCGGGGTTCGTTTGGACATTTTTATGCATTAACTGAGTTTTCAATGCATTTATGTGCATAATTCAAATTCTAACTACATGCACATGCTCCAGTGCATATAAATTGGTTGAAAAATCGAATATGTGTCCTTGGGTGCATGCTTAGGTCCCATTCAAGAAATGGGAATGAATTTCAAACACCAGGGCATCGTTGATTGCGGCAAAACATTGAGATGCCTGGTTTTTAAATTCTAGTAAATCCAAAACTCGTCTGAAATTCATGAAACTTGGCATGCTATCATGGAGCGGCATCAACATGCCGTGGTAAATTTTTTGTCCCATTTGGGGCAGGTTTGGGTATATGCTTCTCACAAACCAGAGCTTCTCACAACAAGCATGATGGTTTCGGTAGGGAACGTCCCACCTTTGGGGACGAAATGATATCCATTGCCTCTTATTGCTTTCAAATTTTTCTCGTGTCAACATAGAACAACAGGAGTGTTGTGTCAATTTTTGTGATTTTTCGGGGTTCGTTTGGACATTTTTATGCATTAACTGAGTTTTCGATGCATTTATGTGCATAATTCAAATTTGAACTACATGCACATGCTCCAGTGCATATAAATTGGTTGAAAATCAAATTTGTGTCCTTGGGTGCATGCTTAGGTCACATGCAAGAAATGGGAGTGAATTTCAAACACCAGGGCACCATTGATTGCCGGCAAAACGTTGAGTACTTTATTTTTAAATTCTAGTAAATCCAAAAGTCGTCTGAAATTCATGAAACTTGGCATTCTATCATGGAATGGCACTCGACATGCTGTGGTATTTTTCGTGTCCATTTTGAGAGAAGGCGCACTCGAATAATGACAGCCAACAAAGGTATTTTGAAAAAACAGCTGCCACTTTAATACCTCAAACGTTTGTATAATTCAAACCGTGTGTGTTCTGTTAACCATTCACGTGATACCACGTGTCTTGGTTTTAATGGCTGTAGGAGGTGCCGTGCGGGCAGCTGCTTGACCTTGACTGAACGGGAGGCGTGCGAGTGCCGTCCGGTTCACAGGCTGACCGAGAGGCGTGCAAGCTGTCCTCGAATGCGCAGGCTCACCGGGAAGCGTGCGAACTGTACACTGCGCAGGCTCACTGGGAAGCGAGCCCTTTGACTTCCATGGCCGCTCGCCTTGCTCGCATCCTCTCCAGTAATGGCGCCCAAGCCACAGTTTAATTCGGTTTTTAAATATAAAACACTCATCGCAAATGTTTTAGTTAGAACACCCGTATGCAAACTGACAGCTTCCCCAGGAAGCCAAGAGAAAATGTGCCGAGCAGGATTTCTGCAGCTCTTGATCGCAAACGTTTTAGATAGAACACCCGTATACAAAGTGAGAGCAGCGCAGGATTTGTGCATCCCTTCAACGCAAACGGTTGTTTTGGATGACCCGTGTGCAACCACGTACAAACAATTTGGTAAGATTTGTCAATCCTTGTAACACTGTGATTTGTCAAAATATGAAGCTAAAAATCACTAGCAGTATCTAATTTTTGCAACTAAAATTTAGTAATTAAGCATAGATTTCATTCATAGATTAAGCAGTCATTCTTAATTTATACAAACAGTTCAACTCAACAGCTGAACCGACCAAACTTTTCCCCAATTGTTGCCAACCACGTACTGAAATAGCTAGTTCAACTATATATACTAGCTAATTTTAAGTACGTTGTACAGTTCCACCACATCTATAGTTAGATGAACTGAACAAAATAGCCCCTAAATACTACTACTACTACTACTACTACTACTACTACTACGGAGGGGCTTTGTACTAGTTCTGGCTGCCTCTCCTCTGCCGAGCGCGCTCAGTAAGAGGCGGAGGAGGAGGAGCCTACCGACGAGCTGGGCAACCGCAATACGGTGCCTGCCGCTGTTGCAGCTTCAGCGACGCTCACCTCGAATGCCCTCTGCCGCTCCAGACGACCCCTCTCGAAGAGGCGGTTCTCCTCGTAGATCTCCTGATTCCTCACTTCTGAGGCGGCGTGTGTTGCGGCCACGGCGGCGGTAAGGCTCTTTGCGTTCTCGACGAGGTGCTCCTCCTCCTCCCGCAGGAACTCGGTGTAGCGCGCAAGGTCGCTGACGCACGTGCGGGCATCCACCTTCGCCTCCCGCCTTCGGGCGGCGGTGGCGGAGCGGGTGATGACCCTGGCGATCGACGGTGGGCTAGCAGCCACGGCGGCCGACGACGGGGTGGCGGCCACGACCACCACCTCCCGCCTTCGGGACGCGGTGGCGGAGCGGGTGATGGCCACAGTGGCCAGCAGTGGGGTGGCGGCCACGACGGCCACCTCCCACTTTCGGGCCGCGGCGGCAGAGCGGGCGATGGCCCTGGCTTTCAACGGTGGTGTGGCGGCCACAACGGCTGGCAACAACTGCCGACGGGCAGCAGCGGCGGAGCGTGTGGTGGGTGTTCCACGCACACCCAACAGGGACGCCACGCGCACTACACTATGCCAGGGACTGCGCTGCCGCCGCGGTGTAGCCTCCCGGCTGGAGCTGTCCTCTGATGACGGTAGAGTGGCTGAGCGACGATGACGGACTGGTGCCATTGGTGATTGTGGGAGAAGCAGACGAGATAAGCTACAGGGAGGGAGGGAAAAATGTGACGCAGGACTCGCCGGGCGTGAGGGTTTTTATAGCAGGCCCGTAAGAATTGGGATTTGGGGGGATTTCACCGAGTCGGGTGGGAAGCTTGTGCGGGAACCTGCGAGGTTGCGCGGGAATGGGCTCACCGACGATTCATTGGCGCCACCGTTTGGCCAAAAGAACGCCCCCGCGCGCTGCGCAAGCTTGCGCTGTAAGCCGTCTGCAACAGCGGGGTGATAAGACGTGCGAGAGGAGGACGGAAGGCCACGTACACATACAGTTAATAAAAAAATGTTTGCAATTTAATTACCTACTATACCACCACGCGTCCTGGTTTATAAGTATGATTTAACTAATAAAATACGAATGCATGTTGCCAAAGATTATATAGTTGGATTTGTATTTGAACATAGTTTCCAATTATATAATTTTTAAAACATGCATTAACATTTTGTTGGTTAAATTTGAGGGCAAAGTATGGCACAAAATATAAAGGAGACTATAGACTAGACGGAGGTGGTAGCACACGGCCGCTCTCTACGCAGCGACGCAACTGTCGGCCGGCTTGTAGGCGACCATTTCCTGCATGTTCAACTGCCCTATGCGTGTGGTTGCTTGCGGTTCAGGCGGCCGCGGCACGCTCTCCTCACGTCCCGCCGTGCGCGATCTGCTCTTGCGTCCCTCCGGGTGCTCTGCCCTCATCCCTCCATGTGCGCTGCCAGTGTTTGGGGCCGGCGCACGATCACACACATTCGTGTGCAAGCGGTTGCGCCGAGCGCGGCGCGATGACGCAGTTACCCGCTGCAAAAACTGCCATGCGGACGCACCGAGAATCCACGCCGCCTGACCCCCTTTTATTCCTGCAGCCATTTACCTTCATCTCTCGTCTCACACGACACAATAAGCACACCCACGAGGACACATACAGAGAGGACATCCGGCGGTTCCAATGGCACTCTCCGTGGCTCCAATGGCGCTCCCAGCGGCCGACGACGACAACGGTGGGCAGTTCACCACGCATCACGTAGTGGACACCCACGTGAGGGGGAAGGCCCTCTTGGTGGTGTACATGAATGATCCGGTCTCGGTGGAGAGCTCCATCCAAACTATGGAGCAGTTCCTTGCCGAGGACAAGTACCGAGTGGTCGGCTTCGACCTCGAGTACACCATCGGTCATGCCGGGCACGATCAGAAGGTTGCCGTCGCCCAGTTGTGCGTGCGACATGATGTCCTCGTCTACCACTACCACCTTGCGAGACTTTCTCCAGGTTTATCAACAGCTCCGACTATAGTTTCGCTACGGTGGACACCACAAACGATCTAAAAGCGCTCAAGGTTTCGGACTTGAAATGCCCGAATCTTGTCAACATCCAGCACCACTACAAGGTCTGGGGCAGCGACAAAAACAAACTAAACTCCCTGGTTGACCTCGCCTCGGCCATCATTGATCCCGACTACGCGAAGATGAAGGAAGAGAGCAATAAGGACAAGAACGCCTGGCACAGTGTGTGGCATGAGAGACTGGATGAACAACATGTCAAGTACGCGGCCATGGATGCGTACACAAGCTACGAGATGTACAGGAAGATCGTTGACATGAGGAACTATCTTCTTCCTGACCCAGACGAGGGATCGAGCCACATAGCAGTGGCGGGAGCGTCGCAGGAAGTAGATGACTAGACGGTCGTTTCTCCTACTTTAGAATGCATGCAATTGTTTATTGAGGTGTGTGCGAATGATCTATATAGTCACTTATGTAATTGGATGTTTATTTCAGTTATATATATACATGTTATTCTACTGTAGACAGAGCAATTCACACGGTTTATTAGCAGCAATCATCTGTGTTATTATTGGTCTTCGCACACATTTCTAATTACGGACCTGTTTGCCGCGTATCACACACATCTTGTTCAGTTGAACCATTTCCATTGTGTTGTCTAATCACACACCGTTCATCCCAGTGAATCGTATGCTGTATATCACACACGCCTTCATCTGGCTGCCCGTTTATTTTGTTCCTCCTCATCCCAAATAGTTAATTGAGCTGAACCGTATGCCCTACATCGCAGACGCAACTAAATTCTGAACCGTGTTTGATGCATCTGTCATCACAAACGTTTTGCACCTTTTTGACGGGTTTTTTACACCACCATTTGTGATTATGGCATCGCGCACAGTTTCGTCGAAGGGTCTCTGATCGTAGTGTCGTGTTTGGACCATCCTGCAGTAGTGTATTTTCAAAGTGTCACCAAATACGGCCAATTAACGACCTGTTATGTCTGTCGATAGAATTAAGCCTGTTATACATATCGGCCTATTAACGGCCTATTATGATCTGGCCATAAATAGACGATTTCCACTCTAGCCCGTTTACGGCCTATATTGCGGCTCATGTTTGGCCAATCGATCATACGACCCTTAAAAAGGCCCAATGATTCTACGGACCGTAGAAGGACCATGGATCCTACGGCCCATAGGAGTCCCATGGGCACTACGGCAGGTAGCAGGACCATGGTTACAACGGTCAGTATGTTGCCCATGGTTATTGTGGCCTAGTTTTAAAAAATATTTGGCGCTAGAATGCAATGACTACAACCAAACAAATAAACAAGACTGTCGGCGTCCTGGGATCGGGGGTGCCCAGACTTGTCTGCCTGCGGCCCATGACGTGGCTCCATCGGCAGTCTGGTACGGTCCAGCTCAGGATCAACAACCCAAGACCCTCGCGAGGGGCCAAGCCTCACGAGGCGGACGACCCCAAGACCTCCTCGAGGGGCGGCCTCCTCAGCCTGGCTCCCGAGGAGCGGAGATTTCTATGGAAGGCTCACCTCACGAGGTTCAGATGACGTGAGCCATGACGATCAAGGCCAGGCGGGCCCCAGCGGGCGCAGTGAACCAGTTTCCTCTTTTGCACTAAGGAGGGAAGAGCAGGCGTGGAGTCCCGAGGAATCAGCTAAAGGTTTCCATTTTAGTGCAACAAGATCAAGACTGCCAGGACGGCGGGACGGAGGTCATCGCCGAGTCCACCACGGCGTCACGACTAGAGGCTTTTGCAGGCGAAGACTACTTTAGTCAGGATAGCATGTACTAGTTGTCCCCCTTCAAATTTGGCCGTTGTGGGATCCCTTCCCACCTTACATTTGGCAAGAGGACCAAGGCCACTATATATAGGACTTAGCCACCTCCATAGTGGGGAGGATCATTGAGATCAACCTCACACCCACCAGCTCATCGCTCACAAGAACACCTCACCTCCTGAGGCTGTTCTACCATTGTACTAGTTCATCCTCAGCCCCTTGAGGCAATCCACCACAAAGCTGGAGTAGGGTATTACACCGCAAGGTGGCCCGAACCAGCATAAACTGATGTGTCCCTTCTACATCTAGTTCATCAAGCTAGGTAGTGAGATTAGCGAGTAGGCAGACTGGGGAGGACGAGTTCTTCGCACACACCCTAGAGTTTGAACCTCTCAAGGGTCTGTGGAACCCTAAATCTGACATTTGGCGCGCCAGGTAGGGGTGCGTCGGAGCCTCTCTTCCGCCGGTCGACCCGCCACCGCTCCACCGCTTCCATGGCTGACGCCTGTCGAGCCCATGCTGAGCGTCGGGCCGCCCTCGCCGCTCGCGTCACCCAGACGGCGCCTGCCAGCGGGCCTCCCCATCGTTCTCCATCGCCTACCGCCAGCGCCGCCACCGGCCCGGCGGGGCATGATACGTCTCCGTCGTATCTATAATTTTTGATTGTTCCATGCCAATATTCTACAACTTTTATATACTTTTGGCAACTTTTTATACTATTTTTGGGACTAACATATTGATCCAGTGCCCAGTGCCAGTTCCTGTTTGTTGCATGTTTTTTGTTTCGCGGAAAATCCATATCAAACGGAGTCCAAACAGGATAAAAACTGACGGAGATTTTTTTTGCAATATATGTGATTTTTGGAAAGAAGAATCAACGCGAGACGATGCCTGAGGGGGCCACGAGGCAGGGGGCGCGCCCCTGACCCTCGTGGCCACCCCATAAGGCGGTTGGTGCCCTTGTTTCGCCGCAAGAAAGCCAATATCCAGATAAAAAACATGTCCAAATTTCAGCCCAATCGGAGTTACGGATCTCCGGGAATATAAGAAACGGTGAAAGGCCAGAATCAGGGAGCGCAGAAAGAGAGAGAGAGAGATAGATCCAATCTCGGAGGGGCTCTTGCCCCTCCACCACCATGGAAGCCATGGATCAGGGGGTAAACCCTTCTCCCATCTAGGGGGAAGGTCATGGAAGAAGAAGAAGAAGGGGGGCTCTCTCCCCCTCTCTCCCGGTGGCGCCGGAACGGCCATCATCATCACCGCAATCTACACCAACACCTCCGTCATCTTCACCAACATCTTCATCACCTTCCCCCATCTATCTACAGCGGTCCACTCTCCCGCAACCAACTGTACCCTCTACTTGAACATGGTGGTTTATGCTTCATATTATTATCCAATGATGTGTTGCCATCCTATGATGTCTGAGTAGATTTTCGTTGTCCTATCGGTAATTGGTGAATTGCTATGATTGGATTAATTTGCTTGTCGTTATATTGCTGTACTTTGGTGCCCATCATATGAGCGCGCGCGTGGATCACACCATAGGGTTAGTTGTATGTTGATAGGACTATGTATTGGAGGGCCAGAGTGACAGAAGCTTCAACCTAGCATAGAAATTGATGCATACGGGATTGAAGGGGGACCAATATATCTTAATGCTATGGTTGGGTTTTACCTTAATGAATGTTAGTAGTTGCGGATGCTTGCTAATATTTCCAATCATAAGTGCATAGAATTCCAAGTCAGGGATGACATGCTAGCAGTGGCCTCTCCCACATAAAACTTGCTATCGGTCTAGTAAAGTAGTCAATTGCTTAGGGACAATTTCGCAACTCCTGCCACCACTTTTCCACATTCACTATACTAACTTTATTGTGTCTTTATCTAAACAGCCCCTAGATTTTATTTACGTGCTCTTTATTATCTTGCAAACCTATCCAACAACACCTACAAAGTACTTCTAGTTTCATACTTGTTCTAGGTAAAGCGAACATCAAGCGTGCGTAGAGTTGTATCGGTGGTCGATAGAACTTGAGGGAATATTTGTTCTACCTTTAGCTCCTCGTTGGGTTCGACACTCTTACTTATCGAAAGAGGCTACAATTGATCCCCTATACTTGTGGGTTATCAAGGCACGAGTAGCAAGCTTCGTCGCTGCACCCCTCCATGGGGCGTGATGACCGCACGGCCACCCCATCGCTGACTCCGGCTGGTTCGTCATCTCATGCTCGTCGCGCACCGGCGGACGCACAGGCTGCGCTGCTCATGGCGCGCGAGCTCCTACACTATCGCCCCGACGACGAGGACCGCATCGCCAAGCTAGTCAGCGCTGCTGGGGGCTCTCCTGCACCATCTCTCTCGCTGCCTCGCCCGCCGCCTATTGCGAGCGATGTAGCCCATGGAGCACCTCCTCCACCTTCCCGTCAAGAAGTCGCCCTCGGGCCAAGGCGCGCGGCCCCACGGCATGACCCGCCGCGCAGGGCGCCCGCGCGTGAAGAAGAAAGCTACCAGGAGGTCCAGCGGCCGCAAGAAGATGCTCCTGCACTCCCAGCACCACCACGTCAAGACCGCGCGCCGCCTGCGGTGGTGGCGCGTGAGCGCCAAGATCAGGCTCCACCTCCACGATGGGCTCCCGTGACTACCGCGGGCTTCCGTGCCTTCACTCCGGAGCTTCGCAGCGTCGTCTGGCCGGGGAAGTTCAAGCCTGACCTGCCTCCACGCTACGATGGCACCCCCGACCCTACTGAGTTCCTTCAACTCTACGAGCTGAGCATCGAGGCGGCCAACGGTGACGAGAAGGTCATGGTGAACTGGTTTCCCATGGCCCTCAAAGATGGTGCATGCTCGTGGCTCCTGAACCTATCCACGGGATCAATCTCCTCCTGGGGTGAGATGCGCGAGCGTTTCGTCGCCAACTTCCAGGGCACTCGTGACCGCCCGCCGGCTACGGGTGACCTGCGGCGCATCAAGCAGCAGCCAGGGGAGACCCTGCAGAAGTACATCCAGTGCTTCAACAGTGTTCGCCTCAAGATCCCCAAGGTTTCGGACGAGGCCATCATCTCAGCATTTTCTGATGGCGTCCATGACATCAAGATTAAGGAAGAGCTCACCATACACGAGGACCTGTGCACGGCTCTGGAGATGTTCAACATGGCAACCAGGTGCACGAGAGCTAAGGAGGGTCGCCTCTCCCTCCTGGAGCTCCTGGGGACAGATCCAGAAGACAAGAAGGCCAAGGCCAAGGATGTGAAGCGCAAGGGGCCGGCCGTGCTTGCGGCTGAGCCAGAGATGAAGCATGGCTGCGACCACCCAGAGTCATCCAAGGGCAGCCGCCCATTCTGCGTCTTCCACAAGACCAACAACTGTTAGGAGCTCAGGGCCATCCGCGATGGGCGCCTCGGTCGTCGCCCCGAGTGCAACGGCCGAGGCTACGGCCATGGAGGAGGACGCTGGGATGACCGCGGCCCCCGCCAGGAGTGGCGCGATCAGCCTCGTGAGGAGCGCTGGCAAGGCCAGCCTCGTGAGGGCGCCTGGAGAGATTAGCCTCGTGAGGATCATCCTCGGGGCAACGCCGGCCTCCCTCCACTGCCACCACCACCAAGAAGGAATGACGACCACCACCAGGACGAGGGGGCTGGGGGCTTCCAGGAGCCTCGTGCCATCGCCTGCATCCTGGGTGGTGCTCAGGCCCCAGTCTCTCATCGCATCTTCAAGCAGTTTGCCCGCGAAGTGAACGCGGCCCTCCCCAGGCTCGAGGCCACGCGACCGCTCAGATGGTCCAAGTGCACCATCACCTTCAGCTCGACCGACCAGCTCAAGTGCGCGGCAACTGCTGGTGCCCTCCCGATGCTCTGCTCGCCCGTCATCAGCAACGTCCTCGTCACCAAGACTCTCATCGATGGTGGTGCGGTGCTTAACGTTCTTTCCATCGAGATGTTCGACCGCCTCCAAGTGCCCTATGACTAGCTGCATCCCACCAAGCCTTTCTCAGGAGTAACCGATGGCTCCACCACCCCAATAGGGCAGATCCGCCTCCCTGTCACCTTCGGCAAGCACGACAACTACCGCACTGAGCTCATCGACTTCGACGTTGCCCACATCCGCCTTCCGTACAACGCCATCCTTGGGTATCCAGCCCTGGCCAAGTTCATGGCGGTGACTCATCATGGTTACACTGTCCTCAAGATGCCAGGGAACCGCGACATCATCATGATCGTCTGCGAGGAGAAGGACGCAGTGTGCTCTCTCGAGCGCACCTACCAGGCTGCGGCAGTCGAGAACCCCGACGACGAAGGCACCGTCTACCCTTCTGAGGCTATCCCCAAGAAGAAGAAGCAGCTGCTCCACCAAGGGCCTCAAGAGAACGGCGTCTCCAGTGGCACCACCTCAGGACCTGCGCCCATGGACGGGGCGCCTTCCTCTCTCGCATAGGAAGGCGCGCCCGGCGCCCCTCTCAGGCTGGGCTCGGGGGCTCTCCTCTGGAGGGCCTTTGACCTAGCCAATGTCACGAGGGAGGCGCTCGGGCACCACGTGGAGGCATGCTTCAGCGCGTGCTTCCGCGAGGAGGGCACAAGGCACAGGGTGCCAGGTGCTCAGGAGTTCATCACCAAGGCAACCAAGGGGCTTCAAGAGGCAAGAGCCATGCGCGGCGATCACCGCGCACCACCCGGCGCGGCTCCTTGTCCTGGTGAGGACAGTGAGCTGCGCACCCACGTCAACATCCCTGGGCTCAACAGGGCCGCATCCTAGGAGCGCTTCTGGCCATCGCGCGTTGGTCGGTGCGAGGGTCCCCCTCACAGCTATGTTCGCATGCCTTTCGGCCTGCCGAACGCGGTTGTTACCTTCCAGCGCCACATGCGGAGCATCCTGGCGGCTCAGGTGGCCAGGCACCAGGCAGTCCTGACGGAGATGACGACGGTCCTTCACAAGCCTGTCGGGCCTCCGGAGCCTCCTAAGGCGCAAGGCCAAGGTGGCCCGTGAGGAGTGACTCCTTCAGCACGCGTCTTTAGCTACTCCAACATCTCTTCAGCAACGGTGCCAGGTGACATTTTCCGGTTTATTCAGTTGGGGGCGCCCCTCGGGCTGCATCATCCCCAGGCCACGTGGGTCCGTCCTTGTGGCATGTATCGTTTTGCATCTATCAGAACTAGCTCTGCCCTATCCATGCCATGATTTATGTTATCACCCACTCGCCTATTGTATGGCCCTTCGTGGACTCCCGCATTGCTGACCGGCCTCTTACCCATCCCGCGACGGGGGCTCACATGCTGGCACGGCCTTTGTGCCCCCCCCCCCCCCCCCCCCCCCCCCCCCCCCCCCCCCCCCCCCCCCCCCCCCCCCCCCCCCCCCCCCCCCCCCCCCCCCCCCCCCCCCCCCCCCCCCCCCCCCCCCCCCTGCGCTCATATGATGGGCACCAAAGGACAGCAACATAACCACAAGAAAAATAAACCAATCATAGCAATTCATCAACCACCGATAGGACAACGAAAATCTACTCAGACATCATAGGATGGCAACACATCATTGGATAATGATATGAAGCATAAAGCACCATGTTCAAGTAGAGGGTACAGCGGGTTGCGGGAGAGTGGACCGCTGTAGATAGAGGGGGGAAGGTGATGGAGATGTTGGTGAAGATGGCGGAGGTGTTGGTGAAGATCGCGGTGATGATGATGATGGCCACGGCAGCGTTCCGGCGCCACCGGAAGAGAAGGGGAGAGGGGCCCCTTCTTCTTCTTCTTCCTTGACCTCCTCCCTAGATGGGAGAAGGGTTTCCCCTCTGGTCCTTGGCCTCCATGGCATGGGAGGGGCGAAAGCCCCTCCGAGATTGGATATGTCTCTCTGTCTCTCTCTGTTTCTGCGTTCTCCTCTTCTACCCTTTCACCGCTTCGTATATATATGGAGATCCGTAACTCCGATTGGATTGAAACCTTCGCCTAGATTTTTCTCTGAAAATTAGCTTTCTTGCGGCCAAAGAAGAGCAGCAACCGCCTTACGGGTGGCCCACGAGGGTCAGGGGCGCGCCCAGGGGGGCAGGCGCGCCCCCCCTGCCTCGTGGCCACCTCGGGCACCATCTCGCGTTGATTCTTCTTCCCATATTCTCCAAATATTCCAAAAATATTCTTCGTCCGTTTTTATCCCGTTTGGACTCCGTTTGATATGGGGTTTCTGCGAAACATAAAACATGCAACAAACAGGAACTGGCACTGGGCACTGGATCAATATGTTAGTCCCAAAAATAGTATAAAAAGTTGCCAAAAAGTATATGAAAGTTGTATAATATTGGCATGGAACAATCAAAAATTATAGATACGACGGAGACGTATCATAGAGTCTTGTGCTTTGAGCTCGAGCCAATCTTTTGTCCTTAGCATTTTGAAGGGTCCACTTTCTAATCCATGCCATGCCAATCATTGAGCTTTCCTGAAATATTCATCTTGGAATAGCATTAGCTCAATGAGCTATATGTTGTTAGGAATTACCAAAACCACCCAGGGATAGTTGCACTTTCAGATATCCTCACCAAAAACACCCCAGTGCAACACCCCCCAGAGGACAACGACCTCAAAGTATTGACGGTCTTCGAGACATTCACTTCAAACTATAAGCACAAAAGGGCACTCCGCGACCTTGCCGAAGTCTACCAAATCATCCCAATAAACCCTTGGAACGACACGGCCATAACCTTTAGTGCCGGTGACAAACCAAAATACAGGACAGTCCGAGTGCCAGCTGCATTAGTCCTCAGTCCAATCATGGACGGCTTCTGACTCACCAAGGTCCTCATGGATGGCGGCAGCGGACTAAACCTCATCTATGAGGATACACTCCACAAAATGGAAATAGACAGGAGCCGCATCGAGCAATGCAGCACGACCTTCCGAGGAATCGTTCCCAGTCGGGAGGCGCGGTGTGCGGGAAAAATCACACTCGACGTGGTATTCGGCACGCCGAAAAATTACCGATCCAAAGAGATAACCTTCCAAGTGGCCCCTTTCAATAGTGGATATCATGCCCTGTTGGGGCGAGATGCTTTTACATGCTTCCAAGCTATACCTCATTACGGGTACATGAAGCTCAAGATGCCCGGGCCCAACGGCATAATCACTCTCGTCAGTGATCCGGATATAGCACTCCGCGCCAAAAACAAAACCGCATCCCTGGCCCTTGAGGCATTATCTGAAGCCCTAGCGGCCGAAGAATTAACCGCACTGCACTCCACGGTGGATAGGGACGATGTGATCTTAGACAAACGACCCAAATCCACCTCCTTTAAACCGGCAGAAGAAATAGTCAAATTCCAGGTCCACCCAACGGACCCCAAGAAAACAGCATCTATTGGGGCACAACTAGACCCAACGGTCGACGCCGCGCTACGGGATTTTCTTCGCGAAAACTGGGATATATTCGCCTGGCACCCTTCTGACATGCCAGGAATCCCGCGCAGGCTGGACGAACACAGCCACAACATATTAAAGGGGTACAAACCAGTCAAACAAACACTGCGGCGCTTTTTCGAACCCAAACACCAAGCTATGGGGGAGGAGCTGGCAAAGCTAATTGAGGCCGGATTCATTAGAGAAATAAAACATCCGGACTGGCTAGCAAACCTGGTGATGGTACCAAAGAAGGATAAATCCCGGCGCCTATGCGTCGATTTCAAAGACCTCAATAAGGCTTGCCCTAAGGATCCCTTCCCCCTCCCCCGCATCAATCAAATCACTGATGCTACCACAGGACACGACTCACTGTGTTTCCTCGATGCATATTCCGGATACCATCAAATCAAAATGAAGGAGTCTGATCAAGCTGCAACAGCATTCATCACCCCATATGGGCCATTCTGCTTCAACACCATGCCCTTCGGGCTCAAGAACGCCGGCGCCACCTACCAACGCATGATCCAAACATGCCTGGAGAAACAGATCGGAAAGACAGTTGAAGCTTACATGGACGACGTCGTAATCAAAACAAGGCATGTTGAAATACTAATAGACGACCTACGTCTCACATTTGACAACCTCCGCGCATATGACATTAAGCTCAATCCGGAGAAGTGTGTTTTTGGCGTCCCCGCAGGAAAGCTGCTGGGCTTCATCGTTTCCAATAGAGGAATTGAAGCAAATCCAGCCAAAATCCGAGCTCTATCACAATTGGCTAGGCCAACAGACCTTAAACAAGTCCAAAAACTTGCGGGTTGCATGGCAGCTCTAAGCCGCTTTATCTCCAGATTGGGAGAAAAGGCACTGCCACTCTATCTCCTTCTACGGCGCACCGATCACTTCGAGTGGACGGACGCGGCAACAGCCGGACTGGAAGAAATAAAAACCCTTCTAGCGAGCAACCCAATCCTGGCCACGCCGAACGTCGGCGAACCCATGTTACTATACATATCGGCAACACATCAGGTGTGAGCGCCATGCTCGTCGTTGAACGAGAACAGGACGGACACAAATTCCCGCTTCAGAAGCCAGTATACTACGTATACACTGTCCTTACATCATGCAAATCCCGGTACCCCCCATTATCAAAAGATAGCATACGCGGTCCTCATGGCATCCCGAAAGCTACGACACTACTTCCAGGAGTGTTCGATCACGGTGGCTTCTAAAGTACCACTCAACGACATAATAAACAACCGCGATGCCACGGGCCGGATTGCCAAATGGGCCATTGAGTTCCTTCCATTCGATATTACATACAAACCACGTCGAGCTATTAAATCCCAAGTGCTGGCTGACTTCGTCGCCGAATGGACAGAGGCCGAACTCCCTAAACAGTATGGCACATATTCCAACTGGGTTATGTATTTTGATGGCTCCAAAATGCTGGCAGGGCTAGGAGCGGGTGTCGGTGTCAAAACCGGCGGATCTCGGGTAGGGGGTCCCAAACTGTGTGTCTAGGATCGATGGTAACAGGAGACGGGGACACGATGTTTACCCAGGTTCGGGCCCTCTCTATGGAGGTAATACCCTACTTCCTGCTTGATTGATCTTGATGAATATGAGTATTACAAGAGTTGATCTACCACGAGATCGTAATGGCTAAACCCTAGAAGTCTAGCCTATGACTATGGTAATGAGTATATGCTTTCCGGACTAACCCCTCCGGTTTATATAGACACCGGGGGGATCTAGGGTTTACATGGAGTCAGTTACATAAGAATGAATCTTCATAGTTGGTCGCCAAGCTTGCCTTCCACGCCAAGTAGAGTCCAATCCGGACACGGTGCAGTCTTCGGCCTTCATGTCTTCACAGCCCATCAGTCCGGCCCACGGATAACAGGCCGGACGCCCGAGGACCCCTTAGTCCAGGACTCCCTCGGTAGCCCCCGAACCAGTCTTCAATAGCGAGGGGCTCGGCACACATATTGTATTCGGCATTCCAAGGCGGGTTCCTCCTTCGATCATCTTCAAGTAGTGTATTCGGCCATTAATCCAATGTCGCCTCCTTGGCTTCTGCACGTCAAATAATCTTCGTCCTCCACGTGTCGAGCGAATGTGGAGAGTCAGGGTATTTTTGTGAATAACACCCCATCTTCGTGAGGAAGAGCGCCTATTTAAAGAGATTGGATCCCAGATCCATTCAGCGCTACACAGAAGAAATCCCCAGAGACTGTCTAGGAGAAACCATTCCAGCATGGCTAGTGTTCCCAGCTCCTCCGCTCGTCCCGGCCGAGAGAAAGGCGAGTGGGAGAGGTGTTCCGTGTCTCATCGCCAATTGGCGAAGTTGCAGACGCAAGGATTTCTTCCCCCTGCGGATCTAGTCCCTGTTCGAGTGGGGCTAGCTTCCTTCAATGGTGGGACTCAGGCAGAGGACTTCCCCAATCCGTCCGGGGGAGATCGAGTGTGTTTTGTCCCCTACCTGCTAAGAGGCGTTGGATTTCCGATCCATCCGTTCCTCCGAGGGCTTCTGGAGTACTACGGCCTCCAGCTGCACAACTTCACTCCGGCCTCCATCCTGCACATTGCGGGTTACGTCGCTTTATGCGAACTATTCCTGGGCGTCGAGGCTCATTTTGAGTTGTGGAGGAAGTTGTTCTGTCTCGTCCCGCGTAATCACGAAGGGTCGATATTTGAAGTGGGCGGAGCCGAAGTATGGCGTGTTGCCGATACCGGATACCCATCCGGCACACCAAGGAAGGCACCTGACGAATGGCCCTCCGAATGGTTTTATATAGAGGACGTTGTGCTTCCCGACCCAGTTCGAAAGGGTCTTCTGGAATTCGCGTGCGTCCCGCTGAAGAAACGCCACAGTTGGCGCCCCCAGAGCCTTGAAGAGGAAGATAGTGCGGAGGTTCACCAGCTGATGAGCAAGATAAAAGATCTCGCTCAGTCCGGACTCACAGTAATCGAGATCATGGCGATCTCCATAACGCGAGGGGTTCAGCCGCTCCAGTACAGAGGGCTTCCAATGTGGGACTAGAATGGGGAGGATGACGCCTCTCGCTGCGGTCGGAAAGGTCCGGATACCCCTGCCGCTTTGGCTAAGATATTAGCCGAACTGTTCAAAGGGGAGGAAGAGGAATTTCTTCGCATCAAACTCAGAGATGGGTACTCCATGTATAACCCCCCTAGTTGGGTAAGGCCCGACCCCTCTGCTTTTACTCCTTCCATCTCCGAATTGCTTTTGATAAATTTTTAGCTTGTTTGCTTATGACAGCACTGGCGAAAGGTCACCGAGGGATTTTATAGTCCCTCCCCATAGCCGGAGGACCACAACCGGGAGCTTGATCCCGGGTTTGAAGAGGATTCGGATATGTTTGTGGTGCTCGCGGAGGGGGTATTTTACCAGACGAGCTATGATGGCACAGAGGTGGCCATCATCGCCGACTACCCTGGTCTCCTTCCTGCTTCACAGGTAAGTAATCAAGAAACACCTTCTCTGAAAGGGCGCTCTTACTCTGCCTCACCCACCGCCCCCCCCCCCCCCCCCCCCCCCCCCCCCCCCCCCCCCCCCCCCCCCCCCCCCCCCCCCCCCCCCCCCCCCCCCCCCCCCCCCCCCCCCCCCCCCCCCCCCCCCCCCCCCCCCCCCCCCCCCCCCCCCCCCCCCCCCCCCCCCCCCCCCCCCCCCCCCCCCCCCCCCCCCCCCCCCCCCCCCCCCCCCCCCCCCCCCCCCCCCCCCCCCCCCCCCCCCCCCCCCCCCCCCCCCCCCCCCCCCCCCCCCCCCCCCCCCCCCCCCCCCCCCCCCCCCCCCCCCCCCCCCCCCCCCCCCCCCCCCCCCCCCCCCCCCCCCCCCCCCCCCCCCCCCCCCCCCCCCCCCCCCCCCCCCCCCCCCCCCCCCCCCCCCCCCCCCCCCCCCCCCCCCCCCCCCCCCCCCCCCCCCCCCCCCCCCCCCCCCCCCCCCCCCCCCCCCCCCCCCCCCCCCCCCCCCCCCCCCCCCCCCCCCCCCCCCCCCCCCCCCCCCCCCCCCCCCCCCCCCCCCCCCCCCCCCCCCCCCCCCCCCCCCCCCCCCCCCCCCCCCCCCCCCCCCCCCCCCCCCCCCCCCCCCCCCCCCCCCCCCCCCCCCCCCCCCCCCCCCCCCCCCCCCCCCCCCCCCCCCCCCCCCCCCCCCCCCCCCCCCCCCCCCCCCCCCCCCCCCCCCCCCCCCCCCCCCCCCCCCCCCCCCCCCCCCCCCCCCCCCCCCCCCCCCCCCCCCCCCCCCCCCCCCCCCCCCCCCCCCCCCCCCCCCCCCCCCCCCCCCCCCCCCCCCCCCCCCCCCCCCCCCCCCCCCCCCCCCCCCCCCCCCCCCCCCCCCCCCCCCCCCCCCCCCCCCCCCCCCCCCCCCCCCCCCCCCCCCCCCCCCCCCCCCCCCCCCCCCCCCCCCCCCCCCCCCCCCCCCCCCCCCCCCCCCCCCCCCCCCCCCCCCCCCCCCCCCCCCCCCCCCCCCCCCCCCCCCCCCCCCCCCCCCCCCCCCCCCCCCCCCCCCCCCCCCCCCCCCCCCCCCCCCCCCCCCCCCCCCCCCCCCCCCCCCCCCCCCCCCCCCCCCCCCCCCCCCCCCCCCCCCCCCCCCCCCCCCCCCCCCCCCCCCCCCCCCCCCCCCCCCCCCCCCCCCCCCCCCCCCCCCCCCCCCCCCCCCCCCCCCCCCCCCCCCCCCCCCCCCCCCCCCCCCCCCCCCCCCCCCCCCCCCCCCCCCCCCCCCCCCCCCCCCCCCCCCCCCCCCCCCCCCCCCCCCCCCCCCCCCCCCCCCCCCCCCCCCCCCCCCCCCCCCCCCCCCCCCCCCCCCCCCCCCCCCCCCCCCCCCCCCCCCCCCCCCCCCCCCCCCCCCCCCCCCCCCCCCCCCCCCCCCCCCCCCCCCCCCCCCCCCCCCCCCCCCCCCCCCCCCCCCCCCCCCCCCCCCCCCCCCCCCCCCCCCCCCCCCCCCCCCCCCCCCCCCCCCCCCCCCCCCCCCCCCCCCCCCCCCCCCCCCCCCCCCCCCCCCCCCCCCCCCCCCCCCCCCCCCCCCCCTAAGCACCCATAAAAGCAACAAATTCTTCTATTTGTTCCACATCATAGTAATTATAAACACCTTTAGCATAAGAAGATACGATTCCATTATCACTGAACAAACATTGGTAGGGAAGGTTTTTCTTAGGGTCTTTAGAACAACAAGTAATATCATATATTTCGCATAAATTCCAAGCATAGCATTGCAAAGAATGAATTTGATCCAATAAACGTTTCCCTTTTTCAGATATACGGTGTCGCACATAACAAGCATGCTCATCTAAGGATTTGCCCTCAACTAAGCTAGTTGGGGTTTCAGCACGAGCACATAGGGATCGAAGATGATCCAAGTAAAAAGCTTTCGGAGTGTGATAGATTTTGAGTGGTTCTTCAACCATTGGTTCAGTAGGTACAACTAGTTTTTTTGGTATTTTGCATTTCCTGCCCATAACTAAAGATAGAAAACAACTAAGAACAGCAAATAAAAATTACTAATGATAAAGCAAACAAGCACACACGAGAATATTCACCCCACGCTATTGCTCCCCGGCAACGGCGCCAGAAAAAGGTCTTGATAATCCACAAGTATAGGGGATCAATTGTAGCCTCTTTCGATAAGTAAGAGTATCGAA